>JAABOM020006839.1:0-20069 GCA_011800125.2 Solanum clarkiae | reverse complement strand
ACCTTGAGGATGAATCTTGAAAGATAATCCTAACTTCGTGACTTTCTTGATCATTCTTGAGTGTTTATGTTTAGGAGTGAAGAGAGAGGGTTTTGATCATGAAAACTGACGTTTTATATGTTTTGGGGACCATAAATAGACCCTCAAAGGTTTTAGGATAAAAATACTCTCAAATTATGAAGAAAAAACGTCATTAACTCATCCAGTGAGGGTCCGCGACGCGCTCCGGGCGCGGACTTTCGGATAGCTCTGCACCTCTTCACTAAAATGGTCATAACTTTCTACTCTGAACTCCGATTAATGCGAAATCAGTTGCGTTAGAAAAGTAATTAGAATCTATTCAATATGATATATTATGGGTATTCTAAATCATTATACTTTAGGAGATATGATCATTTGAATTTGGCTCTTCTATCGACTCATACGAAAACTTAGTTGCTAGAAATTCTTTGAACTTGGCTTGATGTAAAAGATCCCTTATGAATTTAATCACACCTAATATACTTTAAATACTTAAGAATTGATCCTAGCACGTATATACAATTTGCAAATTATTGGTTCGCCTAACTTTTATAAAATCATACATTAGAACTACGACCTCATATCGGCTCTAATTTTATTCCCATACTAAGAAATTGACTTTAACATTTATGCTCAATTAAGAATCCTCAATTAAAATCCTATATCATATGATGGATGACTCGGTCTTAGCTCAAAAAAAATTTGGGGTGTTACAAGGGTCTAGTACTAACATAGGCAATACACTCTGCTGTCATATCACCCAACTCATAACTAAAATATAAAATCTTAGAAACCTAGGACCACTAAAACCTCATAGCATATGCTTAGTCAACATATCTCACACTTATAGACTATCTTGGAGGTACGTCTTAGGCTCTCTTCTTATCTAATGACTTAATCTCAATTCCCTATCTGTATCTAGGGATCACATACAATGTTCTTATAACATTATACTTCTTTCAAGTCAATAGCTTAATTTTCTCGCTTACGCTATGGCAAGTCTACTAGGCCAAACCTCAAACTAATGGTGTCACTCTCATCCTGTTGTCCCTGCTTTACATGATACTCACTTAAAGTTCACGCTTAAGGTTTAATACTAAACATGTGCATCCACACTTCTCTCTCTCTCTCTCTCTCTCTCTCTCTCTCTCTCTCTTCACACACACACACTTTACTAATTCTAAACTACTAGAAAAGGTCAAGAATTATTAGATCACTAAATCTCATGATAGGAAATAATTCTCCAGCTCATGGTCAATCTAAGTATAGTCTATCATCACACTCCCTTTCATAAGTTAGATAATATCCATCCATCCATTATACCTCCTTACAGCTCATAACTCTATAAATCTCATATGACTTCCCTTTTCACAATCATGAGCTTAGTTTAGATCTACTACTGTATTCCCTCTGTTCTTATATTTAACACATGTACTTATAATTACTAACACAATGCTACTTCAATATCAACTCCTTTCATACTCGAGTGTGCACCATCTCATACAAACTAGCAACTCTTCATTTAACTTATCATAGAAGCTATATGATACTTACTACTCTTTAACCAAAACTTGTATAAAACTCAACTAATCACCACATGACTCTTAGCTACTAGCTTCGAGAAGTTACTATTCTCACTCTTCGTGATTTCTACATCTTTCTAGTTTTAGGACTATTCTACCACATAGTTTAAAAGGGCCTTTAATCACTTTCTCTGAAGGGGAGGGGATACTACTAATTATTAGAGGCATAACTTGACTTTTCCTCTCAAGAGTAACATTTGAAAATGATTCTCGGGAACCGACTCTGAAAGTACATCCTTTCTTGCTCTAACTCAAATGCATGATTCATAGGAATAAGAGTGCATTACTTCAAATCGATAACTCAAGCACATTAATTATCTCATCTCAAGCCTAATGTAGTCTCTTTGCTTTCTGAATATTTTATCTGAAGGTAACTCAATAAGGAGGATCTCAAATTCTCTGTTCTAACCACCTAAATTAAGGGAAGTACTCAAAAGGAATCTGGGAAAGGCACGAATCTGGACAAGTTTTGTAGGAAGTAACTTTATTGCACGATTAGAACATGAAAGAAGGGAAACTTTTCTTAGATATCAATAGTCTCTCGTTTATAGAAGTGGGGCCCTCACAACCATAAATCAGATCTTACAAACATGGCTTCATAGACACCCTAGGATACTTGAACTCTGTGCTCTGTAACTAAGTCTGTCACACCCCGAATCTACACCCTAGATATGACTGACACTCGAGAACCATTGTTGGTCCCCAAGTGAACCCTTGTCCTGACTCACTTACTCAACTAGAATCTTTAACATGCATGTAAAAGCTTTACAAGATGTACCTTTTAAAATACTTAATAGTAAAACTTGAGAGTCTCAATCATGTTTATTACAAAATCTGAAAATATTTTTAATACACTAAAGATAATGCTTGATATGTCTGAATAAAAGACTAAACTGACTCACTAACTCTGTCCATGAAGCCTCTACTATACTGACATAGGTGCCGCAACAAGATCCACGACTACCTGGCTGTAAAATAAAAATACATAAACTACACTAACTAGAGTCCTCTGAAAGAAAAGAGGTCTCACCTATTGTATTTGAAAAACTAAAGTACTGAATATCTATTGTCAGTACGTGAATGTTTAGTCTGTAAAATGGCCAAAATGGAAACTCAGGTTAGGCAATACCTTTAAGATAAATACCACATATCTCAATATGAAAAGAATGAATAATAAATACAATAAATGTTGAAAATGTAACATATGCTAAAAGTATAAGTGTAAAACTAACTTACTTTAGCTTGGGGAGTTTCTCTAACTGACAACCAGCACTATGAGCTTCGTGATGATACATTATCTTGCCCATGCTGCCAGAGCCATCTCGTACTTTGTCGGGGGGGGGGGGACAAAATACTAGGGGAGTGGATCCATCCGAAAACTGGTACAATCCTATCCTTCACTGGCTATGTAGTTTATGAGTTCAATTTATGATTACTCTCACTCATATCGGTGCTCAATACTACTCCCAAAACATGCATGGTGCTCATTAACTACCAAACTGTCCCACTTTAGGGGAAAACTAGAAATCTATCACTTGGAGCCTTGGCTCAAGATATTTCCTTTAAGCTATGTTTTCTTTCTCAAGATTAGTAATGCCTTCTTAAACTTTGAAGCTTTTGCATGATAAATAGTAATGAAAAATGCCTTAATTGATTAAACTGATCTTTCAAAACTGATATGCAATACTCAAAAGATGGTAAGGTAAATAGACTACTTATATATTTCATGCTGAGGTACTTCTTGAAACGGACTGTACTTTAGACTAAATAACTTTTCAATGCAATTTAAAGCATGATAATGGAATGATTATTAAAACTCATCTAGAGTTCTTGTTAATACAGTAATGCTTCAGGAATCCAAAGAAAACTACTCAAAAATGAAGTTCTTGGCATAATGATAATGAAATAATTAGGATTTCATGACGAGACTCTAGAATTTCTCCATAAGATCACATGAATGAAATTTGGCTCGACTTTTGACTAGTATTCTTGATACAATTTTAGATTAAGTATAAAAATAAGATTTTTGGTAGTCTTACATACTTGAGGAATTTGTTCTTGAAAAAATTAAAGAAAAATCTTGAAGCCCTAGCTTGTTTCGTGAATCTATGCTTGAGTTTTTGGAAAGCTTTTAACGTTAATGAGAGGAATTAGTATGTTCTATAGATTTATTTTGGGTAAAAATAGACTTTTTTAGGCTTAAGGAGGGTGGAAAAAGTCGAAACTACCCTCCCTTAAGTAAAAGAAGGTAAATTAGAAAAAAGACAACATGTCTGCGTCATGCCTGGCACGCGAACATGTATATTTTTCCCATTTTTGCAAATTCCAACTTCCCTTCGAAAACTAACCAAAAATGATTAAGCATGAGTTCGCATCCCAGGCGCATCGCACCTTTGACGCGCACCCTTACTGTCTGGGCAAAATTTCTGAAAATTTTATTTTGACTCGGTTGCTCTAAGATCGGGTCGAGACCATTTGCTCACTCAGTTGTTTCGTGCTGATAGCAAATCTGGTCTTGAATTTGCCAACGGAGCATAGAAAGATGCTTTATGCGCACGATTCCATTCTAGGGATATTTCTGTAATTTCATGGATGTTACATTATTTGATTCAAATTAGTAAAAATCATCTACATACATTTCCCATCCTACATAGTCTGTCTATCAAATTCTATTCTATGCAATTTCCCTAACTTAATCTATAATTTGTTTGCATAGAAATTTTGTTGGTATATATTTATTCTCAGTCAAATTTCCTTTTTCCATATGTATCTGTATAATATAATTAAAAAATATAAAATTAGCACAAAAACATAAGGCGACGAGGATTGTCAAGTGTCAATAATATAACATCATCAATTTAATTCAAACATATTTTGTGTAAATAGATTTTTATGCTTTAACTATAATAATAAGTTATTAATTTCTGACAGTTGTTCAATTATATTTTCAACATAAGTAATTAATCAGGAAATTAAAACAATTAATTAATCTGGTACTTCCTAGGTTTCATATTAGTTGTCCATATTATTAAAGATAATTATCCTTAATTACTAGTCAATTTATAAAATCAAGATAAATTAATTTTATTTTTCTCATTTTATCCTTACAATTAGTTCTTTTTGAAAGTATTGACAAGTTTATAAATTTTTTTAAAGAAAAATTCTGAATAAGTAAATTAATAAAACTAACCTTCTTATTTATGATTTTTTTTAAAAAAATATATATATAAAGAAAAAAATTAATAATAAGACGGAGATGTAGATAACGATTATCTAAGCAAATTAATTATGGGGGACCATCAATATGTCATACATTGTAACAGATAAAGATTATCTTGTTTGAGATGTAGATCAACCAGATTTTAGAATATGTATGTCTATTTATTTAATTTTATACAAGTTTAAGTGTTTATACACACACTGAGAGTTGAAAGTTACCGATGTCAAATTAAAAAAACATGTTTATGTATTACACTTAAATTAAAAAATGTAGTCCCCTAATTCTTCTCATCACTATCGCCAAATCAAGAATTTTACTTATTCTTGAATTGATGGACTAATTTGTTGGTTGAATTTGACATAAATGCAGAGCTATCCTTACTTTCTTTTATTTTTTATTTTTGAGAAAATATATAAAATTTTCCTTGAACTTGGCAGCAAAATTTAATTTAACAATTTAGCTACATGGGCATTTGAATACCACCCTTAACAATTTTCAAGTGAATTAAACATTTCTCTCAAGGGTGACATGGTAGAGTGAGTGAAATTCCATCTCCTAAAAATGTGTGACATAATATAAACGAAAAAAATAAGTGATAAAATCATACATATACATTTTTTATTGGTTAATATATAATTAATATTTTCAAATATTTTTTATAAATTAAATTTTTAAAAATATATGAAATTTCTTTTTTAGATAAAAAATTTGGGGCCTATTTTTGTAGAAATTGTTTAATTTTGTTTTCTCTCTGTATTTTGTCGTCTTCTCCAAATACCCTCTTCCACCATTGAAGTACTACTTATATCTTTCTTCTTCTATATTAATCATTTCTTCCTTCATTATTTCACCAACCCATCATTAATCCACAAATCATGCACCAACTTCATCTTAGTGAATGTAAATTTTCTTAAATTTGGAGGGAGCCATTTTGATTTCTATTAGTTGTGATGCAAAAAATATGGGTCTATTAACTTTCTTATACATCTTTCATTTTTAATTTGAGGTATAAAAGAAAATGCTTTCAAAAAATACCTTTTTTCCAGGGTCGGATTTATTAGATTGGTGTGGGGTGGGCTAAAGAGAGGATTCGAAATTAGAGGCTAGAAATGGTCCAAAAAAAAAAAATAGTGAACGCTGGAAATGATGAAAATCAAGGAAGAAGAAAATGAACGAGGGTAGGGGTGGTTAGGGGAGAACGATTTAAAAAGGTTGGACCTACTTATTTTAAATAGTTTAAATTAATGAAAGTAATTCACATTTTTAATTTTAAATTAATTGATTGATTAGTGTAATGAATTTTAAAAAGTGTTCAAGAAAAAAAGGTAAATAAACAAAAATAAGAATTAATGGCATGATGCTTATTTGGCAATGATATGGAGGGTGAGAGTGATACTATACTCTGAGGGTGGTACTTAATTCACTTGGAAGTTCTTAAGGAGGGTATTTAAACACTCGTGTACCTAAAGTGCTAAAGTAATTTTTCCTACCATGTTCTAAAGGGATTTTTATGTATCTTGTCTTTGTTTTAAAAAAAAATCCGTGTCTCACTTTTAGATTACCAATAGAGAATATGAAATTTTGATGTGCAAAAGGTTACTGAATTACAATCAAAGATTAAGACTTACAAATCGTAAAATTTTCTTTAATTTGGGAAAAGTAAGTTCATTTGAAAATATTTTTTAAAATATTAAGTCAACAAAACATGAAAAAATTGCAAGATAATTTCATCTGTACCAAACACACCCTATATGTGAAAGATTTATAGATCATCATGAAATATGAATATCTTCTCCATAAGTTTTTAGTTAAATCTAAAGCATTATCTGATTCATAATTTTGATTGACTCATACGAGTCATTAATTTTATTATAAAAACCAAATGATAATTTTTTTACATAGAAATTTTGTTGGTATACATTTATCCTCAATCAAATTTCTTCTTCTTCATTTTTTTTCATATGTATCAATATAATCTAATTGTCACGACCTAAGCCTAAGGCCTAAATGTGACATGGCGAATGGGAAGCCCGAAGGCAACCCAAACAAGCTTTTTAACATATCATTTGCACATCCTTGGTTGTGAAATATAACACAAACATTCAGTAATTAATTCTAGGAAAATAGGGGTCTTATGACTCACCCTATGGGGATGAATAGGGGAAAGAGATTTGCATGAATCACACAACAAGCAAGTACTAAGTAGAGGGTAAGTAAGACTCAAGCTATGGGGGAATAGGGACTTAGGACTTTCATAACTTCCAACTATAATTAATAGCATCAAATAACATCACATAAGAGATAGGGTCTAAGGGATAAATCTCAACATCAAATTAAAGGTACATAGTGTAGTATCCAACAACACCTCTAAGCATGAATAGGATGGGGGCCAAGATATGTTCAAGGCTTACCCTCAAACTAGGAAGTAAAGTGGAATAAGGTCTCAACATAAGTAAGATAGAAATCGGATAATGTCCCCAAACTACAGGACTCACCAACTCTTTTCTTTCAATAATACAAGCTAATCACATAGGGAATATCGATGAGCATCGGTCTCTGCATGGTTAAATCATGCAGGCATAGAAGTAAGCGGCAGTACTTGAAAAGTACTATTATATAGGTATACAATGCATCACATTGAAATAAACAATGAAATGATCCATACTAAGTCTTGTGATAAAACGATACATTTACAAAGGCATTAATAAGATATAATCAAGCTAACATAAAGGATAACTTTAGAAAGAACATGATAGGATGCATAGATGAATATAATCGAGGATAAGCAAATTATATAAACTTGGAATATACATATGGGTGATCATTTAGGCATTTTACTCTCATAATAGAACATAGAAAAATGCACATGATAAATAAAGAACTTACCCTTACTTGAATGCATGATAGGTCACATAAACTTAAATTACATGATATCATACATAATTAAAGTATTAATATTCTTGGGCGGATAATACATCACTTTACATAAAATATTATTTTATTATACAAGTAACATTGTTAATCATAATGGAGACCATCTTACACACATGTAGACATCCTTATGAACCTTTAGGGAAAAATATCATTTGAATTTTTGAAATAATAAATCATAGGAACTTTAAATAACCTTTGGACATAACAAAAAGGAACCATATTAATTTATCATAAGGGGACCTATTGGGAACATGAGGAGAACTTGAATATAGGTGATAAAATCATTTGAGTTCTTAAAATGATGAGTTATATGAATTCAAAACACCATCAATTGTAGTAAGCATATTTGGACATAATAGTAAGGAACAACCATAATCATCATAAGAGAATATCTTGGGGACATGAGAATATATAGGAAAATCGTAGATCAGAGTGACATATACCATAAAGTTTTGGGGAGTTTGTAAAAGATAGTGAGAGAGACCATAACAAACATAAACCATGTGAGCTAATCCATGGAGTCCCGATGTTTCCCCTAAACCAGAAAAAAAGGGGAAGTCACTTGCCAAGGTGAACCTCCTAGTGCCTAAGTGGATCCACTAAGCCTCATGTGAACTGGATACTCGTCTCTAGTTCTTGGACTCTGGTACTCGCCTCAAGCCCTCATATTTAGGATACTCGCCTCTTAGGGATCGGGTAATCGCCTCTAACCCCTTTAACTATAGTGACACGTAGTTTTAGGACTAGGGTAATCGCCTCTAGTCCAATCAGTGCTAGGTAGTCTCTCACAAGAGTAGGAAAATCATAGGTCATAGTATCATGTCATAAAATCATTTCAAGTCATGTGGAAGGGAAACTTTTCCAATCTCGAACCCATTGACATCATATGTCAAAGTCATAAGATATCTCCTTAACCATTTCTTAGATGGGGATCTTTCACCATAATACATTCACTCATTAAGTAGATGGCAGATCCTCTACCATCAATGTTCATTCACAAGAAAGTTTTTCATAAGTCAATAATGAGCATAGAATGTCTGATAAGTCTTCATTTCTCATTATTTAGCCATCATACTTCAAGACATATAGTGAATATAATCAATATAAATTATTTTTAAACAACGCATCACAATCGTACACATCATCTTTCAAATTAAGGACATGAAAACATGAAATTCATCTCATACAATCCTCAATTTCATATTATCTCATGGTATCATAATATTTATAGCTTTGAATATCATAAACTAGCTCATCAAACCATCACATCATAATATCAAATAACGGGCTTAATATTATTCATAACATTTCTAACATTCGCATGAACTGATAGCACACTTAATTTCCCTGCAACATTAACAACATTCATAAATCAAATATCCAACCATAAAACCTTCATTACATAAGATATTTTTCATATAGCTTAGTCAAAACATGGCGGGTATATATTTTTAAACTTAAAATCATACAATTCAAGAGTAAGGAACACGAGAGGGGTAACTCAAAGTCATTTCAAACAACTCACTAACATATTTGCATGTCACGACCCAAGCCTAGGGCCTAGACGTGACACGACAAATGGGCTGAAGGTAAGCCAAAAAAGCCTCTTAAAATATCGTTTGAACATCTTTGGTTTCACAGAAACAATAAAAGATAAATAAGCACATAGCAAATAAGTCTAAGGGGTGGGTAAGTAGGACTCAAGATATAGGGTGTAATGCCCTAGCCCAACATTGTGAAGTATTGTCCACTCTTGGGCCTAGCCCATCACAGATTTGTCCCTTTTGGCTCACCCAAAAAGGCGCCTCATAGTATATAGACTATTCCTTTACTTATATACCCAACATCTCTCTTGTTTTTGCCGATATGGAACTTCTCATTTCAAAGTGGGTTGTTTCATACACTCCCTTTATGGGCTCAACATCCTTGCTGAGGTCTTCCCCACCACATGGGATTCGCCTAGACTTAGTACTGAGGTTTGCCCCACCTCATTGGAATTCGCTGAAACTCAGTTGAACTCTAGCCCCATATTGACAAAGCTAACATAGGAGTGGCTCCGATACCACTGTAATGACCTGGTCCAACACTATGAAATATTTTCCACTCTTGGGCTAGCCCATCACGACTTTTTCCCTTTGGGCTCATCCCAAAAGATGCCTCACAGTGTATAGACTAGTTCTTTACTTATATACTCAGCATCTCTCTTGTGTTTTGCCGATGTGACACTTCTCATATCAAGATGGGTTGTTATAGAGGGAATAGGGACTTAGGACTTTCATCACTTCCTACCATAATCAATAGCATCAAATAATATCACATAAGGGATAGAGTCTAAGCTAAGGGATAAGTCTCCAAAAAATCTCAACATTAAATTATAGGTACATAGCATAGTATCCAACAACACCTGCAAGCATGAATAGGAAGGGGCCTAGATATGTTCAAGGCTCATTCTCAAACTAGAAAGTAAAATGGAATAATGTCTCAACATAAGTAAGATAGAAATCGGATATTGTCTCCGAAGTAGAGGACTCACCAACTATCTTCTTTCAATGATCCAAAGCTAACTAAGTAGAGGATATCGATGAGCATCGATCTGTGCATGGTCAAATCACGAAGGCATAGAAGTATGCGGTCAGTACTTGGAATGTATTGGTATGTAGGTATGCAATGCATGACGTAGAAATGAATAATGAAATGATTCATGCTAAGTCTTGTGATAGAAAATGATACATTTACAAAGGCATTTGTAAGCCGTAATCAAGCTAATATTATTTATGCATAAATGACAACTTTAGAAAGAACATAATAGGAGCATAGATGAATATAATCAAGAATAAGCAAATTATATAAACTTGAAGTATATATATGGATGATAATTTAGACATTTTAATCTCACCATAGAACATGGAATATGCACATGAGAAATAAATAACTTACCCTTACTTGAATGGATGATAGGTCACATAAACTTAAATTAGTGAGAAATTCACGATATCTTACATAATTAAAGAATTAATATTCTTGGGTGAAAAATACATCATTTTACATAAAAACACTATTTTATTATGCAAGAAACATTGGTAATCATAATGGAGACCATCTTACACACGTGTAGATATCATCATGTACCTTTAGGGAAAAATATCATTTGAACTTATGAGACAATAAATCATAAGAACTTTAAATCACCTTTGGACATAACATAAAGAAGCCATATTAATTTATCATAAGGAGACCTATTGAGAACATGATGAGAACTTGTACAAAGGTGATAATATCATTTGAGTTCTTAAAATGATGGGTTATATAAATTTGAAATACCATCAATAGTAGTAAGCATATTTGGAGATAACAATAAGGGATCATCATAAGAGAATATTTTGGGAACATGAGCATATATAAGAAAATCATAGATCAAGAGTGACATATACTATAAAGCTTTACGGAGTTCATAAAAGATAGTGAGAGAGACCATAACCGACATAAACCATGTGAGCTAATCCATGGAGTCCTAATGTTTCCCCTACACCAGAAGAAATGGGGAAGTCACTTCCCAAAGTGAACCTACTAGTGCCTAAGTGGATCCACTAAGCATCATGTGAACCAGATACTTGCCTCTAGTTCTTGGACTAGGATACTCGCCTCAAGCCCAGACTTGAGTATTCACTTCAAGCCCTCATATTTTAGGTAATCACCTCTTAGGGATTGGGTAATCACATCTACCCCTTTTACCTATAGTGGCATGTAGTTTTATAACTTGGGTAATTGCCTCTAGACCACTCGGTGCTAGGTAGTCTCTCACAAGAGTAGGAAAATCATATATTATAATATCATATCAACAAATTATTCCAAGTCATGTGGGAGGGTTACTTTTTCAATCCCCAACACATTGATATCATAAAGTTAACATCATAAGATAGCTCCTTAACCATTCCTTAGATGGGAGATCCTCCACCATAATACATTCATTCATTAAATAGATGGGAGATCCTCTACCATCAACATTCATTCATACAAAACTTTTCATAAGTCAACAATAAACATAGAATGTCTCATAAATCTTTATTTCTCATTATTTAGACATCATACTTCAAAGCATCTAGTAAATATCATCAATTTAGATCATTCTTAAACAACCCATCACAATCGTACATATCATTTTTAAAAACATGGATATGAAAACATGAAATTCATCTCATACTATTCTTAACTTCATAGTATCTCATGGTATCACAACATTTATATCTTTGAATATCATAAACTAGCTCATTAGACCATCACATCATAATATCAAATAAAGGGCTTCATATCACTCATAACATTTATAACATTCTCAAGAAATCGTAGCATGCTTAATTTCCTTCAACATTAACAACATTCATAAATTACGTGTCTTACTATAAAGCCTTCATCACATAAGTGATTTTCCATATAACTTAGTCCAAACATAGTGGATATATGTATTTAAGCTTAAAATCTAGAATTCAAGAGTAAGGAATATGAGAGGGGTAACTTAAAGTCATTTTAAATAACTTACCAACAAACTGGTACTAGTTAGCCCGAATCGTTCGCCCGGCTCACGTGACTGCATGACACTGTCGCCTCGTCTCAGTCATCGGGCATGATGACCTCTACACACTATGATACGTGTGCGCTTTGGCCGATGTTCACTTCGGTTCACCTATCATACGACATGAGCGCTTTGGCCGATGTTTGCCTCGGCTCACTTATGCTATGGTTGGGGTTTATGTCGGAGATTTAGAGATTTGAACCTTCTGGTGCTATCTTTGGTATGGTGCGAATTTGGAGGTCGCCATCATTCCCGTCCTTTATGCATTACTTGATATTTTAATAAAAAGAGTATTTTGATGTCTACATGTGAATTGACTCATATGCCTTTATGTGGAGATTATTACTCTCGTTTATGTTTGCACTTTCTGCTTTACATATTCAGTACGTATTTCGCACTGACCCCCTTCTTTCGGGGGATGCGTTTCGTGCCCGCAGGTATCGACGTACAGGTTAGGGACCCTCCCTCTTAGGATCTCTATCGGCCATTGTAGTGCTCCCTTTAGCTTCAGGAGCAAGATTTTTGGGTATATAGTCATAGATTTTTATTATCTGCACTTTTTACTTACGTATATTCGAGGGTACGACGGGGCCCTGTCCCATCCTATGATTTGGTTTATCTGTATAGAGGTTTGTGGATACATGTGGGTGTGAGATTTTTTAAGTGACATGACTGTGTATGTATGAGATTTTTGTTGGGCGATTTTACCGCAGCGGTGACCTTTTCGGCCCGCTTATGCATATGTATACATGTTTGTTATGTACTGGGATTTTGTTTGCAGGTGCGGTTAGTCAGTAAAACAGAGGAAACTCTGCCAAAATTTTTTGGTAGATTCCTTGGCTGTAATAGTTGGTCTTTTGGGTTAGTGTTTGTCGGGGTGCTCAATCGGCACTAGTCACGGCCCCCGGATTGGGTCGTGATAGAATTGGTATCAGAGCAGTTAGTCCTCAGAGTGTCCACAGACCGTGTCTAGTAGATTTTTGTTTATCGGTGTGTCGTACACCACATCTACACACAGGAGGCTACAGGACATTTAGGATGTTACTCTTCCTTCTGATCTTAGATCGTGCGTTAGAGCGATGTTAATAGGAAGATTCCCTCCCTGACCAAAAAATTGTTTGAATTTCAGGTATGCTGCCGAGAAAGCAACCAATCGGCCACAGGGGAGGCCTGCAGCAGTAGATGGGGCCCGACGTGGTCGGGGCACTACCCTGGTTCGTGACCAGCCTGAACTAAAGGTTGCACTTCTGACAGTGGGTTCAGTTACCCCACCAGCTCCAAAGGGTCCGGCGCCAGAACCTCCGACTCCCCAGCCAGGTGCAGAAGTTGGGGAGCTGCGGGAGGCAGTACAGTTACTGAAGCAGATTTTGGTAGGCCAGGCTCACCAACAGGAAGCGGGGAGTAGCCAGTCAGCCCGACGTGATAGTTCCCGGACTTGTGATTTCTTAGCTTGCGGGCCACCAGAGTTCTTTGGGACCAAACCTTCGGAAGACCCCCAGGAGTTCGTGAGACAGACGCAGAGGACTCTGAGAGTGATTGGGGCTTCCGAGGAAAAATCCATGGAGTTGGCATCTTATAGACTACATGATATTGCGGAGAACTGGTATGAGTCATGGCTTTTAAGAGTGGTTGGGGGGTTCTGTTACACCTAAGGACTGGTTTATCTCTTATCTTAGGGCCAGAAAGTTGATCTCAAAGGGTTATATTTATCACCTCATGCGAGTTAAGTCTGATGATGTTGAATCTCCTACTCTTGAGTCAGTCCTGATTGTGAACGAGTTTCCTGAGGTATTTCCTGATGATCTTCCTGGAGTCCCTCCTGATAGGGAGATTGACTTTGGGATTGATGTTCTTTCTGATACCAAACCCATCCCAATTCCACCTTATAGAATGGCCCCTATAGAGTCGAAAGAATTAAAAAACAGTTGAAAGACTTGCTAGAAAAAGGTTTCATAAGGCTTAGTATCTCACTTTGGGGTGATCCTATCCTATTCGTGTGTAAGAAAGATGGGTCTCTCAAAATGTGTGTAGACTACTGATGGCTGAACAAGGTCACTATAAAGAATACATATCCTCTCCCTAGGATAGATGATCTATTTGACCAACTTCAGGGTGCTATGTGTTTCTCCAAGATAGACCTCAGATCGAGTTATCATCAGTTGAAGGTGAGGGAAAGTGATATTCCAAACACAACCTTTAAGACATTTTGTGGCCATTTTGAGTTCTTGGTCAAGTCCTTTAGGTTGACAAACACACCCACAGCTTTCATGAATTTGATGAACAGAGTATTCATACCATATCTTGATATATTCTTGATCGTGTTTATTGATGATATTCTGGTGTATTGTAAGGATGAAGAGGAGCATGTTAATCACCTTAAAGTGGTTTTACAAACGTTCAATGACCATGAGTTGTATGCAAGATTCTCAAAGTGTGAGTTTTGGCTCAAGTCCATGGCTTTCTTGGGCCATATTGTTTTGGGAGATGGTATTCAGGTGGATACTCAGAAGATTGAAGCAGTTAAGAACTGGATTAGACAAACTTCTCTGATGGAAATAAAGAGCTACTTGGGTTTTGCAGGCTACTACTGCAAATTTGTTGAGGGTTTCTCTTCCTTGTCAGCACCATTAACTAAGCTGACTTAGAAGAAAACCAAGTTTTAGTGGTCGAAGGAATGTGAAAAGAGTTTCCAAGAGTTAAGACTAGATTGAATACAACAGCAGTGTTGACCTTGCCCGACGGGATGGGAGACTTCGTGATATACTATGATGCATCAAGAGTTGGATTGGGTTGTGTACTTATACAGAGAAGGAAGGTGATAGCTTATGCTTCCAGAAAACTTAAGATCCACGAGAAGAATTATCCGACTCATGATCTCGAGTTGGCAGCGTTGGTATTCATACTTTAGATTTGGCATCACTATTTGTATGGAATGCATGCGGACGTGTTCACTAACCACAAGATCTTGTAGTACGTGTTCAGCCAGAAAGAGCTCAACCTGCGCCAGAGGAGATGGCTTGAGTTTCTTAAGTATTATGATATGAGCATTCTCTATCACCCAGGTAAGGCTAACATTGTTGTTGATGCTCTTAGCAGGATGTCTATGGGTAGCACTGCCTATATGGAGGAAGGGAAGAGAGAAATAGCTAAGGAAGTTCACACTGGGAGTGCAATTGGAGGAAAATAATGAAGGCAGGGTCAATGTTCAGAATGAGTTTGTTTCATCCCTAGTGTCAGAAGTGAAGGAGAAGCAAGACCAAGACCTTGTCTTATTCCAATTGAAAAAAGTGGTTCACAAGTAGAAGGTGATGGTTTTCTCTAATGGGGGAGATGGGGTGTTGATATACCAGGGTAGATCGTGTGTGCCCGTTGTTGATGGTGTTCGAGATAGGATCATGGTAGAAGCTCATAGTTCCAGATATTCCATCCATCCTAGTTCTACCAAGATGTACCACAACTTGAGGGAAGTCTACTGGTGGAATGGAATAAAGAGGGACATTGCTGAATTCGTCTCTAAATGCCCCAATTGTCAATAGGTTAAGGTTGAACATTAGAGACCATGCGGACTGGCTCAAAACTTTGAAAATTCCTGAGTGGAAGTGGGAGAAGATCAACATAGATTTCATCACGGGCTTACCAAGATCCCAAAAGCAGCATGATTCGATATGGGTGATTATTGATAGGATGACTAAATCAGCCCACGTTTTGGTAGTCAAGACAACTTATACGGCTGAGGAGTATGCCCGACTATATATTCGAGAGATTGTGATGTTGCATGGGTTTCCCTTGTCCATTATCTCGAACAGAGGAGCTTAATTCACTTCTCAATTTTGGAGATCTTTTCCGAAGGGATTGGGTATGAAATTACATCTGAGCACAATGTTTCACCCTCAGATAGATGGATAGGCAGAACGTATGATCCAGACCATGGAGGATATGCTGAGAGCTTGTGTTATAGAATTCAAGGGTAATTAGGACGACATATACAATTGATTGAGTTTGCATACAATAATAGCTACCATGTCAGCATCCAAATGACCCCTTATGAGGCACTATACGGGAGGAGATATAGATCACTGATTGGCTGGTTCGAGGTTGGTGATGCTGAATTGATCGGACCTGATCTTGTCTACCAATCTATGGAGAAGTTGAAATTCATCAGAGAGAGGTTAAAGATAGCACAAAGTCATCAGAAATTTTATATGAATATGTGGAGAAGGGATTTGGAGTTTGAGGTGGATGATTGGGTGTATTTGAAAGTGTCACCCATGAAGGGTGTTATGAGGTTTGGTAAGAAGGGGAAGTTGAGTCCCTGTTATATCGGACCATACCAGATTGTGAGGAGGATTGGGAAGGCCGCTTATGAGCTAGACTTGCCTTCCAAGCTAGATGGAGTTCACCCGATGTTCCACGTGTCAATGTTAAAGAAGTGTTTGGGGGACCCTTCCTTAGCAATTCCTATTGAGAGTATGAGGGTGAAAGATAGTTTATCTTACGAAGAAATTCCAGTCCAGATCCTTGATCGACAAGTTCATAAGCTGAGGAACAAGGAGATAGCCTCTGTCAAAGTTCTATGGAGGAACCTATTTGTTGAGGAAGCAACGTGGGAAGCTGAGGAAGTGGTGAAACTCAAATACATGCACCTATTCGTGCCAAACAACAATGATGTTGAAGGGAATGTCCCTATCCTTAATATTATTGAAATTCCTTTCTTGATTTGATGTGCTAATTCCATTCGAGTCTAAGATAGAATTGTAGAAGTGACAGATATTTGAGAGTTTGAGAGTTCCCGAGTGAGTAATGAGATGAGTTTTGCGGTTACTCATTCTTCTATTCGACCTTTACTCATCCTTCGAGGATGAATGATACCAAGGGCAAGATGATATAATACCCCGTGAAATTACCAAAATATTCTTGAAACGTAATCGTGCGCACAATCCGTCTTCCAAAGCTTCAATGGAAAATTCGAGACTGAATTTGCGATTAGTGTAGAAAATCAAGTTGAAAAATGGTATCGATCCGATTTAAGATCAACCGAAGTAAAAAAATAATTTTTGCTAATTGTTGCAAAAATAGTGTCACTTCGTGCCCCTAGCATGACGCGGAGGGGGCGCAGAGATGCACTTGTTATTTTTCTTTAAAAATTTCGATGGGAATTGAAATTTCTGCAAAATGACAAAAATGTACTGGTCCGCACCCATGGTGCGTCGCAGACCTGTATATCAGTTTTTGAAGTATTTCTTTTAATTTCAAGATTGGCATTTTAGGTATTTCCAACCTATTCCTAAGTCCTAAAACATGTCCGAGATACTTTTATTACTGATTAAGGGTTTCAAAAACTCATTCTTTCTTAAGTTTCTACGTGAGAATTCCTGAGAGAAGAAGAACAGAAAGTGGAGGGTTTCAAATTCGGGTGCAAATTCTTTGAAGGAAGGTTAGAAATTCGTCATCTCAGGTATGTAAATGCTACCCAGAACATGAGATTATTCTCCCATGTACCCCAATGAATGAATTAGATTGATAGTTGATAGGTGATGGTTTTATGTTTTGATTTTCATGAATGTTATCTTGAAAGCTCTTATAATATTCCATGTATTTTCATAAGTAGATGGCCAGCATAACTTTAATTATATGTGAAACTAATTTATTGAGCTATTGTGTACACTATGCATGCTTAATTGTTAAAGAATCTATGAATGAAGCTAGGGGTTGATGTTTAGAGCCCCGGATTACGTATGTATGCATGATTGATGTGGTTCAGGTTTTGATTTAAGTGATTATAGATGATAATGTTGTTGAAATTAATAGAGTGTGAGTCCCTTATGCTCTTTAAGAGCTCACACATGAGTTTTAAAGAACGATCATAATATTCTTGAGTTGAGGGATGATGATATGAAATGATGTCCTGTCCAAAAGAGACTAAACGATGAGAAAACCTTGATGTTGATGTTTATGAACATGTTGAGTCCTGGGAGGAGTATTGAGCATCGAAGATGAGTAAGAGTGAGTCCCACTCGCACTCATCAACTACGTGGCCAGCATAGAAGAGGATTAGACTGTGAGAACGGATGTTTCCTTAGTCCCAAAAGAGGACTTGATGTTATTATAAACCCCTTGATATACGCCCTTTTTCCCCAGCAAGGTACTGGGTGGATGCCGCAACGACATCTCTTTGTTGTACAATTTTCGGCTTATAGGTGATGGGTGTAGGTTTAAGAAACTCCCAGATAGGTCCCCTGATGATAGTATTCTGATGTTGATGTGATAGTTTGAGTCTTGATTGATGGTGATGTGTTAGAGTTCTATTCCTTACTATGAGTTGAGGTTGAGTGATGGATAAGCTGATAACATTTATTGTAGTGACTTTAGCCCATTTTACATATAGTACATTCCATGTACTAATGCCCCTTTGGCGCTGCATCATTTTATGATGCAGATTCTATATACAAAGGACATCATCAGGCTAATTGTTGAGGTTCATGGATCCCCAGATAGAGACTTAGTATGTCCTCCCTTCCTTACGAAGGACATATTTATCTTTTATCTATTTAGAGTTATTTTTTTGATTGTGGTAGTGATGACCTGTCATGGTACCTTCTTAGACAGTAGTTATAGAGGCTTTATAGACATAGACGTATGATGGTGGATGTTTGGGATTCTTTTCCCCCTTTTCCCTTCTTTGTACTAAGATTGCCCTTTTTATTTCGTACTCATTATGATAGATTGAGTTGATAGCCCACTGATACTACATGTTTTCTTTGTTATCTTCCGCAAATGAATTGATTGAATGAATGTGATGAGACTAGGTGGTTTGCTTGGGGACTAACAATAGTCTCTGAGTGTCAGTTACGCCTAGAGTACCCTCTCGGGGCGTAACAGAATAGGCAGGGAGTAATGCTCTAAAACATGTCCATAATGAAGTAGGTAGCCACATAAGAATACACAGAATTGAGGTCGACTGATACAAAATACTCCTTTCATGGTGCTCCTATATGGAACTTTTTCATTCATTGGACCCCATATTTTCTTTTAATACAAATATCAACATGGAACCACCAAACAACAATATACACCATGTATATCCACAAGTGGGGTCTGAAAAAGGTGGAGAGTACGTAGACTTTATCCCTACCTTGGGTGGTATAGAGGTTCCTTCTCCTAATTGTTATTTGGATTTTTCTCTAAATAATCACGATTCGCGACATAAAAAAATACATAACCAAATTGGAACAGGATAGAGGAAATAATATAAACATCAAATTTTCAGGCAAAACTAGACCTATGACCTCAGGTCATCCCAATCCCTCCCCATTCCAGAGAAGAAAAAAAAATATTTGTAAACATGAGTATATCAAAATTGACTTGCCCAACTTGGAAAGTTTTTTTTTCTTTATACAGTTTTATAGAATTTTTTTTTTCCAATCATATGCAATGATTAAATTTTTGAAGATTAAAACAAAATATATTAAGCATTGCACAAGGCTCCCTCACTACGAAGCATGTTCTAAATTTATGGTAGTGCTTTGATTTCATACCATATTTCTCACGACCTGTAGTATCCTACTATTGTTTGTGTTTGGACTCATTTCATTAAATTTGGACACTAATGACATGCCAATTACTCCTCAACTTCAACCATTTGGGGCTATGGTAGGATAACAAAAAATAGTATGAGGAACTCTATATATTATGTAAAAAAAAAAAAAAATACAATTATAAAATCCCTGAACCACTAGGAGAA
>JAABOM020006791.1:0-20078 GCA_011800125.2 Solanum clarkiae | reverse complement strand
TACATGGCCCCTGACGCCCTTGGGTTCTATCTTGGAGCTTCGGCTCAATTGATGTATATATTGGCCCTGTGACGGTCGCGATTTCACCTCATTCATGGCCAGTGATGCCACTGCATTCATGCATAGCATTGCATTGCGTCATTGGATTGGTTACCATCTATAATTGCCATTATTCATGATTTTATTGTATTGTGTACTAACAATATTGTGTACTAACAATTTTGATACAGGTGATAGGATTCTTCATTATTACATACTTGTCCGATTTCTCTTGCCAAGTCGCTTAAACCTACTGGATACATTCCGGAATAGTCACCCCTACTAATTTTTTTTCCTGTAGATCAAGCAAGGGTTCAGCACAGGGGTGTTGATCATTCCATTGATGCATTATCGATACCATCAAGATCTCCGCGGTGAGGCTCAGACTTTGAGTCGCCGTGGATTCTTGGGTCTTCTTTTTGTTTTCTTATCTCTTAGACTATGTATCAGATATTATGAGACAGTATTAGTTTTGCTTTTGAGATAGTTGTATTTACCTTCAGTACCATTTTAGATGCTCTTGTACTCATGACTCCAGGTTTTGGGAGATTTCTTATATATTTTTAGTTTGATTTCACTTTATTTATCTTTCTTTAGATGCGATCCATTTTTGGTTTGGTATTAGAGTTCTAGGTTCATTGGGCTTGTAATTCAAGAGATGGGTGCATAGTAAAGTCTCCCAGATTAGTGTAAAGACGTCTACACCCATCTTCGAGAGGCTATGGGATACTTGTTAGGAAAAGTTTTCACGTCTTGCCTCCATTCGTGCATTCCATTGTATTAGCCATATTGAAAGTGTCCAATCTAGTCCTTCTATGCAGCTGCTGACTACTAGATCTCATCGATTAGTAGGAGAGCCCAATGCAGCTGATGTGGCTCCCACTCGAGGTAGAGATAGAGTTCGGGGTAGGAGCATGGGCAGATGACATGTTAGAAGGGTAGCTCCACCTCGAAGGTAGAAAAGATTGGCTTTTCTAGAGCTTTTTGATGAGCTAGAGGGCACTATAGATCCTATTCCACCACCCTTAGCCCTAGAGACTTTACCCTCGGCTCAGGAGTTGCTTTTAAGGGTAATTGTCAGTTTGGACAGAGCTCCTCCAGCCCCAGCTATTGTTGAGATACCAGTTTTTACCACACTGTTTGGTCCTTCTAGGGCTCTACCAGAGTTAGCTATGATTCATGTGGGTCCTTCTTCAGCCCCAGTAGGCCTCCTGCGATTATTATTACTCTACTTCAACCATCCAGACAGAGTTCGGGTACTCAATTTCAGAGTTTGTTTGTTGCTCCATCTATCACACCTCCCAGGTTTATAGTGCCACCATCTTCTGCTAGTCTTGCCATGTCTACAATAGAGTAGAAGAGTTTGGAGAGGTTTGTGCGGTCGGCTCCACCATGATTTGGCGGCACTCCTGTCAATAGAGCTTATGATTTTCTATTAGACTGCTAGGACCGATTATATAACCTGACTATTCTTGAGTTGCATGGTGTTGTTTACACTTTATGAGGTTACCAGCCTTGCCAAGGAGTGGTGGAGGTCAATAGTAGCTCGTTGACCTATTAGATCTCTAGCTATGACCTGGGGACAGATCATTGAGATATTTTTGGAGAGATTCACACTCTACAACCTTCAAGAAGAGTTTGCTAGGCTACAACAGGGATCTATGTCTACTTTTTACTATGAGACTAGATTTCATGCCTTATCCAGATATCCCTTGTCTAACACTCCTACTGAGTTTGAGAGGATTCGACGATTTGACAAGGGCTTGGCAGGGTATCTTCAGGAGTCTACAACGTCCTTGGTGTTGGCTGGCAATACTTTCTAGAGTGTTGTGGATCACATTCATATGATAGAGCGTATTAGGGGGATAGATCAAGACTGGATAGTTCAGGCAGCTCTTCCAGCATCTGATAGTGTTGATGGATCCATGTCTGCTTAGGTGGGTAGTGCACCTAGGTCTGGTGGCATTTCATGGTAGCCATCCTAGAGGCAGGAGATATGGGCTTGTTATCGTTGTGATGAGATTGGGTACTTGGCTCATCATTGCCCACATCGTATACCTCCTGCTTAGACTTCAGGTTCTCAGCCAGTTCATCTAGCTCCAGCATCGGTCACTACAAGAAAAAAGACTTTTAACGATCGTTTCTTAATGAAGGAAAATAATTCGGTCGTTATAAATACACTTACAGTGACCAAATCTTTTTCGATCATTATAAATATACTTATAGTGACCAAATTTTTTTCGATCATTACGAGTACACTTACAGTGACAAAATTTTTTGTCTAATCATTATAAATATGTACTTATAGTGACCAAATTTTTTTCCGGTTGTTATAAATACACTTATAGTGACCAAAATATTTTTTTTGATCATTATAAATATACTTATAGTTATTAAATTTTTTTCGATCGTTATAAATACACTTATAGTAATCAAATTTCTTTTTTATAGTTAAAGATAAATTTAAATCTAATATTAACGAGGGAATAAATTTGATCGTTAAAAAGCATAACATTTCATCGTTAATACATATTAGTTAGTGTAAAAATATGTTTTTCATACGAGTGCAAAGAGTTCATACCAAATCATATCATAAGTATAATAGAGTGACGTTCTGTTAATCCTTCCATCATTCTGATAAGAATCCTCCATCTTTTATAATTTCACTTATTTCACGAAAAAGTCTAATAAAAAGAAAAAAAATATCAATGTATTATTTGCAATAACTCTATTCATCATTCTTATTCTACTCAATTGTATAAAACTTTAAAATATTATAAAAGCATTTAGTTACAATCTTTTTGGCACAATTTTTTAAACTTAAATATTTTCTCGATATAGTTTCTATATATATATATATTTTTTAGAGACAATTTATTCATTTTTACTTGAACTTTTTAAGGATACAAGATGAAGTAGGTCAAAACAAAAATTTGTAAGGAAACAAAAATTAAAAAATATAGTAATAATATTAAATATATAATTATGAGCTTATGAGATTAATTTAAGTTAGAAAAGTTGTATAAATTTGGTAGTAAGTAATTTTCTCAATAGGATAGATGTTTCTCCACTTTCAAATTACCTCGATCAATAGACTTAAGAATCATTATTCATTAATAATGTTTCTTCTAATAAAAAATATTTATTGTGTCGACTTGTTTTTTTATTATTGGTTGTGAAACTAGTAGGTGTATGCAAAGAAAATAATTTACCTGAGTTAGAAAAGTATAAAGTGAAATACAAACAGAAAATTTAGAAAGCTTTACATGACATATAATCAACTACTAATTAATTAAGAAATGGTAATTTTTTTATTATTTAAAATTTAATATGATATAAATGATTTGTATCTATGATTGCTTTAATGATATTAAATTATTTATATTAGGTGAATACCATTAGTATAAAAAGTGAAACTAAAAGAAGCTGGGGGGTTTATCCATGAAGCAATGGGCCAAAAGTCAATAATTTAAGGTGCAAAATATAAAACAAACAACTTTATGTCCACATCTAGGAAGCCCGACTTTCTTTTTATTTGGTTCTGAGAATAGAAAAAAAAATTGTATTTCATTGTGGTTAATCTTGGATTTTGCAAAAAAGAAAAAAGAATGTAATAATTATTGAGAGTGTTATTAATAAACTTACATGATGTTTTTATACTTGTCTTTTGACAGATCATGCAGTATGAAGAACTCATCCTCAAAGAAATTGTAAAAAGGTATAAGCAACAGAAAATTTTGAAGCACGAGAAGAATGTATTTCATATTTCAAAAATTGTTTAAAGATATTCTAGTTTTTCTTTTACTAAGAGTTGAAAAATATAGTATTATACAATTTGTATGTTTATATTTTGATAACGTTACACAATATCATTTCTTATAGTTAACTATGAAATTTTATATGAATATAATCAATTTGTATGTTTTCAAATATGCATAAATTTGTATGTGTGTATATATGTGTGTGTATATATATACACTTTTTTGATCTGATTTGTGGTTATAATTTTGGTTTTCATAGTTAGAATTCAAGGGAATCTTGGAGTAATTGGTAAATTTGTTTCCATGTGACCAGAAGTTCACGGGTTCAAACCTTGATAACATCCTCTGAAAGAAATGTAAGGTAAGGATACCTACAATAGATCCTTGTGGTTGGGCCCTTCCCCAGAAGTGCATCGGGCTTGCCTTATATTTTTTAATAACTATAATGTCAATTAGTGAAAAAAAAATCTGGTTGCTGAAAAGAGGTATAATGAGTGAATTTTTATCATCGTTAAAGCTTTTTTAATGACTGGATTAAATTTGATTATTAACTTTTAATGATGGAGATTTAATGATCGGCGATGAAGGGATTTTATCAGTCATTATTGACTAATAACGATTAAATTTATACTTTTAACGACTGAATGTCTCCTTGTTAAAGACCTATTTTCTTGTAGTGGGTACCTAAGGACACACCTCAGGCTATAAGAGGTGGTGCCAGAGGAGGTCGTGTTATAGTGAGAGGTAGTGCTCGTGGTGGTCCCCAGGCTAGTGGTGGGCATAGAGTTTGCTATGTTTTTCCAGATAGAGCTAAGACAGAGGCTTCTGATGCAGTGATGCAGTTATTACAGGTATGGTCCTAGTGTTTCACCGTTCGGCTTCAGCTTTATTTGATCTAGGCCATACTTATGTTTATGTGTTGGCCTATTTCACTTTTGATATTGATAATATGTGTGAGCCGCTTGCTAAGCCTATTTGTGTTTCCACCCTGGTAGGTAAATCTTTAGTGGTGAATCAGGTATATTGGGGATGTGTTGTGAATTTTACGGGGAGAGATACTATTGTAGATCTTATATTGTCAGATATGGTTGATTTTAATGTGATTTTGGGTATGGATTGGTTATATCCTTATCACGCTATTCTTGACTATCATGCAAAGATCGTGAATCTGTCTTGCCCTAACTTGCCTTAATTGGCGTGGGATTAGAGAATCGAGTTCCTATCCTAAGGGTGTCATTCTTATATGTGTGCATGTCGACTAATGGGAAATGGGTGGTTGGGATGTTTAGCACATGTTCGGGCTGTTTCTCAAGAGCCTCCATCATTGGAGAACATCAGGGTTATTAGAGAGTTCATGGATGTATTTTTGACTGATTTACCTAGTGTTCCTCTGGATCGTGATATTGACTTTGCTATCAAGGTGGAGCCGGGCACTAAGCCCATATCTGTTTCTCCTTATTGGATGGATTCGATTGTATTGAAGGAGTTGAAGGAACAGTTTGAAGATTTGTTGAAGAAAGATTTTATCCATCCAAGTGTATCTCCCTGGGATGCTCATGTATTATTTGTTAGGAAGAAGGATGACACTATGTGTATGTGTATTGACTATGGTTAGCATAAGAAAGTGATCATCAAGAACAAATATCCCTTGCCTCGTATTGATGATCTTTTTGACTAGTCGTAGGGTTCCTTGGTGTTCTCCAAGATTGATTTGAGGTCCGATTATCATCAGTTGAGAGTTTGGTAGTCTATATGCCGAAGACAACCTTTAGGACCTGTTATGGGCACTATGAGTTTATGGTCATGTCATTATGGTTGACTAATGCCCCAGCTGCTTTTATGGACTTGATGAACCGAGTGTTCAAACCCTATTTGGACATCTTTGTGATTGTGTTCATAGATGATATCTTGGTTTACTCCAAGAGTAAGGTAGATCATGTTCAGCACTTAAGGACTATACTCCAGAGATTAAGGGAAGAAAAGTTTGTATGCTATGTTATGAAAATGTGAGTTTTAGATTGAGTATGTCACATTTCTTGGCCATATAGTGTCACAAGAAGGTACTATGGTCGATCAGGCCAAGGTAGCAGTTGTTCGTGAATGGGCTACGCCTACTTCAATGACTGAGATTTGGAGTTTCCTTGGTTTAATGGGGTATTATCAATGTTTTGTTCAGGGTTTTTCATTTATAGCTGCCCCATTGACTAGGTTAACTCTGAAGGCTATAGCATTTCAGTGGTCAGATAATTGTGAGTTGAGCTTCCAAAAGATTAAGGATTTGTTGACTTTAGCAACTATTCTGCTTTACCTGAGGAGGGAGTTCTACTTGTGGTATATTATGAATCTTCAGGTATGGGTTTGGGTGGTGTATTGATGCAAAAGGGAAAAGTGACAACTTATGCTTTTAGACAACTAAAGGTGCATGAGAAGAACTACCCTACCCATGACTTAGAGTTAGATACAGTTGTGTTTGTGTTGAAATTGTGGCGATATTATCTTTATGGGGTCCATTGTGGAATCTTTACCGATCACCAAAGTCTCAAAGATATCTTTACTTAGCCTATTATAAATATGAGATAGTGTAAGTGGTTGGAATTTCTTAAAGATTATGATATCTCTATTCTGTATCACCCTGGGAAGGCCAATATGGTGGTAGATGCTTTGAGCCGAAAGGATACTAGTATGGGAAGCTTGGCATTGTTGAGGGTTGAGGAGAGGCCCTTAGCTTTGGTGGTTCAGTCACTTGCTAGACGAATGGTTCGCTTGGATATTATTCCTCCTCACAATATTTTTTCCTTTGTTGAGGCTAGAATTTCTTGTTCGATCAGATATGTGCCCATTAGTTTGAGGACCCCATATTATGCATGATTCACGACAAAATGTTGAGAGGTAAAGCCAAGACAACTGTTATTGATTCTAATAGTGTTTTTAGGGTTAATGGTAGAGTTTGTGTTCCTAAAGTTGCGGATTGGGTGAGATTGATATTAGAAGAGGCCCATTATTCTAGATATTCCATTAATTTGCATGTGACTAGGATATATCATTCTCTTAAACAACATTATTGGTGGTTTGGCATGAGAAGAGACATAGTTGAGTTCGTGGCAAAGTGTTTGAATTGCGAAGAGGTGAATTACGAGTGTCAAAAGCATGGCAAATCGATGCAAAGGATACCCATCCTCGAGAAAAAGTGGAGGAGAATGACTATGGACTTTGTTACCGGTTTGCTTATGGCCTTGGGCAAGTTTAATTCAACTTGGATGGTTGTTGATCAATTGACCAAGTGGGCACATTTTATACCAATGAAGACTAGCTACAGTGTGGAGCAGTTGTCGAGATTGTATATTCGAACATTGTCAAATGCATAGTGTTCCAGTATCGATAGTATCAGAAGAGGGTTTGTGTTCACTTCTCACTTTTGATGGGCTCTAAAGTGTGGTTTGGGTACTAGATTCGATTTGAGTTCACCTTTTTACCCAAAGACCGATGGTCACTCAGAGCGCACTATTCATGTATTGGAGGACATACTTAGGGCCTGTGTCATTGATTTTGGGGCCTGATGTGACCAAGATTTACCATTGGCAGAGTTTTCATATAACAACCTTTACCATTCCACCATTTGGATGGCACCGTTTGAGGAATTGTATGGCCGAAGGTGTAGATCCCTGATCAGATGGTGTAATTCATGTTTAACTGAAGTGTCAGGAGTAGATTTGCTTTAGGATGCCATGGATCGGGTCCGACTGATTTAGAATAGACTTTTGACAACCTAGAGTCACTAGAAGAGTTATGCTGATAAGAGAGTTAGGCCTTTTGAGTTCTTTGTTGGTGATAGTATTTGGCTAAAATGGTCACCCATGAAGGGTGTAATGAGGTTCAAAAAGAAGGGAAGGATTAGTCCTAGATTCAGTGGCCCGTTTGAGATCTTGAGGAGAGTTGGTGAGGTAGCCTATGCATTGGCTTTACAACTAAGATTATCTTCTGGTCATACTGCTTTTCATGTGTTTATGCTTTGTCGATATATTATAGATGAGGGCCATGTGATTTCTTATGATTAATTTTTAAGTTAGGTCCAAATTTGTCCTTTAAAGAGGAACCTATAGTTATATTGGATAGGCAGGTCCGGAGATTGAGATCCAAAGATATACATTCTGTTAAGGTTCAGTGGCAGCACCGTTCTGTTGATTAGGCCACATAGGAGTTAAAGTGTGACATGAGGACCAGATATCCCAGCTTTTTGAGGCATCAGGTACTTCTCTTTTCTTTATGTTCGAGAACAAATATTCTTTTTAGTGGTGAATCATGTAATGACGTGGTTGGTCATTTTTGGCATTTTCTGTGAAACTTACTGTTTCACTATTTCGTAAGTCACTTTGGGTCTAATTTGAACTATTTAAATGGTTAGAATTGGAATCCTGAGTTTTAAAAGTTGAAAATATGAGTTTTGGTCTTTTTGAAAGCTTAAGTTGTTGAAAAAGTGAGTTTTTGTATCACTCTGAGTGTCAGAGGTCGGATCGAGGATCCATTGATTCTATTAGCTCCAGAATATGAAAACTGAACTACAGGAAGTTACAGAACTTCACTTGAAGTTAAAATGAGATTTTTAGGTCCAAAATTTTGATTTTTGACATGGAGTTCTGAAGCACGGACGAAATTCTGAAAGTTTCAACAGTTCCAGATGGTGAAACTAATGCTAAAAATGGTCTCATCATAATTTTTGGAGTTTTCGAGGGCAGTTTTGATATTTTGAGTTTTAAAATAATTTCATTGACTTGCATCAGTAAATGTGACGGGAAGGCCGTAAAACTATTTTCTGATGATTCCGTTGAGTCTGGATATCCATTTTTGCTATGAATACATATGAAGTTTGTGAGTTTCTGATTTTTGATGTATTTCGAGTACCTATTACGAGTTTTGTTGAATCTGTGATTTTGCTAGTGCAAAACTTCTGATATAGGGGCATTTTCTTCTTCGCGTTCGCGAAGAAATTGGAGACCTTACACTCCGTGGTTGCGGGATGGGCTCCATGTTCGAGGAGCAATTTTCATGCCTGGATAGTTTTAAACTTGGGAAACACTATTTTTAATCCATTTTTGAACTTCTAAGCTTTTTGGAGCGATTTTGAAGAAAGGCTTTTGAAGTTTTTTGTTAGATAAGTGTTTCTAACACTAAAGTAATAATCTTTTATGAGTTTTGTCTTGATATTAGCCTTGCTTTCATGAAATTTATCACCCAAAATTTGGAATTTTTAGATCGTGTTTTCCAAACTTTAAGTAATGATCTTTCATTCAATTTAAGCTTGATTTTAATGGGATTTTCACCCATGAAATCTACGTTTTGGTAGAACATATTTTCATAATCAATATCCAGATTTGAGACTTTTGAATTTTAGCCTAATTTTGACCATTTTTCCCCTAAGCCTGTATTATACCAATATGGGTATCAAAATGTACCTCTTTATGAGTAGTATCCATTTTTGATAGTCGATTGATTAGAGGATCGTTTGGAGGCTTGATTTGATTGATAGGTTGTCCGGGTGCGGTTTTGGCATCAAGGTAGGTTTGGCTATCCTTTTTGGACAAAATTTGAGTTATTGAGCATGCTTATGTGATAATTGTAAGATGTTGAATTGATTGTGATATGATACAATGATATGATTGAATTTATGGGAATATGAAGTTAGTTGTGCTGAATATTGAGAAAATGATGATCCTATTAATCAAATGAGAAGAAATCATGTGTTTTGAGATAACTGAGATATCATTATGAGAATATAAGACTTGATTTAGTTCATGGTTAATATTATGCCCAATTGGTGATGAGGGTGATCAGCTTAAGAGTTATGAGCCCATTTTGTGTATTTGTAGAGTTTGTTTCACTGACATCTGGTTACTTTTGAGTTTATGATGAGACGGGGCATGGTACAGCCGTATAATGTTATACTCCATTGTTGCATTCGTATGCACGTATGAACATATCTCATATTGACAAGTTACATTGGTATGCACAGATCTTATTTCCCATTCTTGCATTGTTATGCACATATCTTTTACTAGATTGGGTGCATATGTCAGGCATAGATTTTTTTTAATTGGGTTGCATTGATATGCACACATGTTATATATGACTAATTGCATTGGTATGCACATATTTGATACATGATTAGATACATTATTATGCATATTTATCACTACATTTACATCATATAGAGGCAGTGATTATGGCCTGCGACACCTCGAGATACTTTTGATTATGGCCTGCGATACCTTATTATATATATATATCTTAATATATGGCTTGCAATGTGCCAAAGTTCTATCTTGTATCTTCGGCTTGATAGATGTGTACGTCGACCCTGCAACAATCATGATTTCACCTCATTCATGGACTGCAATGCCATTGAATTCGTGCATATCATTGTATTGCATCGTTGTATTGGTTACCATCTATAATTGCCATTATTTATGATTGTATTGAATTGTTTATTTACCATTTTGCTGCAGGTGATAGGATTCTTCATTATTACATACTTGTCCAATTTCTCTTGTCCAGTTGATTGAACTTACTAGGTACATTTTGGTGTACTTACTCCTACTTTGTTTCCTCCCTGTAGATCCAGCACAGGGTTCAGGATTGGGTAGTTGATCATTATATCCGAGAATTAACATTACCATCTAGATCTCAGTCGTGAGGCTCAGACTTTGAGTCGTCATGAATGTTTGGGTCTTTTTTTTATGTTCTTATCTCTCATACTATGTTTCAAATATTATGAGACAGTATTGGATATGCTTTTGAGACCGTTGTATTTACCCTTAAGTACCATTTTAGATGCTCTTCTATTCATGACTCTAGGTTTTAGGAGATTTTTCTTATATATTTTAAGTTTATTTCTTCTTTATTTATACTTCTTCAGTTGCGATCCATTTTGGATGTGACACCATGAGGGCCTCGACCACCCTCTGAAGTAGGCAATGATACATGGATTGGTCCTCTATGTTGAGGAGCACCACCACCCCTATGGAAACCTCTACCTCCGGATGAAGAATTGGTGAATTGACCTGAAGACCGTACCTTCTTGGGGTCTCTAAAATCCTCTCTTAATAATAACTCTGCCTCCTTGTTTATACCAACTATATTCTAAAAAGAAGCATCCTCTTGTGAGGATCTGAACACATAAAAGAGGATAGAGAATGCCAAAGCTTCACAATCTTGCAGACTCTCTCCACCTCCGAAGGAATCACTGACAAAGCATGTCGAGATAGCTGATAAATAAAACCTGGCCTCTTACCCAGCTTTGGTCATGCCACCCTGGGTCAATGTCTCGAATCTAGTCCGGCTCTCCTCTCTAACACTCCAAGGAATGAACCTCTCCTAAAAATCCTCAGAAAACACCTGCCACTCAACAGAAGGGGACTCTGTTGGCTTGGAATGTAGATAAGACCCCACCACTCCAAAGTTGTCCCTCTCAACTACATGGCAACAAATCTGACTCTACATGAATATAGTAGGACACGGCCTCCAACAGCTCATAACTCAATGTGAGAAACACACAAGCATCCTCCTCCTTAACATCCTGGAATTGGGGTGGTTTCATCTTTTGAAACCTCTCGCACTTCTATTAATCATCGGCGGCCAATACCAGCTCATGAGCAACCTGACATGGAGGGGCCATCTGAGTTGGCGTATCAATAAACACATGTAGAGGCATATAGGGTGGCTATCCTACCGAGGCTAAATGGTCTGCCGTATAGTTATCATAATCTTAAGGTTGCTCTGGCACCTAAGGAGTGGGAACCTTATCCCTAGCTAGTGTTGGTGGTATACCTCGAGCAATGGTCTCTAATATGCCTATCATCCTATGCAGGGTGCCCTAGAAAGTAACTAGATCCTCGGCCTCTAGTGGATCCAGGTGCTGCCTAGATTCAACTAGAGGCATAGGTGAAAGGCCTCTATCATCATCCCTCGTTGGAGCTACACCTTGAGTATGTCCTCGACCCCTGCCATGTCCTCTAGCTCTACTTCTAACTCTTCCCCGAGCTGGGGCCTCAATAGTAGCCTCACGAGCTGAGTCCTAAGCTCCACATTTGATAGGAATCTGGTCCTGTCCATCTTCCAAAATAATACACAAAACCCTGCAACCTCACAACAACCACTCATGATTGGAATTGAAAGAAAAAAAGGAAATTTCCTAACAGTCTCCGTAGCCTCTCAATGATAAGTAACGAACGTCTCTGCACCGATCCTTCAGAATCCATGATGGGGACTGTATATATGTGAGACTATGAACCTAGACTCTGATACCAAATTGTTACGATCGAAAAATGGGCGTGATGACACTTGCCTAACCCACCAAGACAAGTAAGCCAAACCTGATCAATTCAATGATAAAACAAAAGCGGAAAAGATAAAGTCTATGTGAGGACAAGCACTAGAATATCAAGTTTATGGAACAATCCCATCACTAGTGTCATATGTACAAGTCTCTAATACTAAATACAATAGGGAATAAATACAAGTCTGAGTCTCAATCCTCAAATAGAATATAAGATAAGTAAATAGGACTCTGAGAGTATATCACATAGACAAGCTACTACCTCTCAAATATCCAGAGAGCTCGATCCGAATAAATAGAAGTTGACTCAAGTAGAATCGAGCTCACAACCTACACACATGTATAAAAGCAAGGATGAGCACCTAAAACACAGGCACTTAACAAGCGGATCTAAACAACAAGTAAAGCATACAGAACAAATACTCCTTCCACACCAACCACGTATCGCTAAACTACATACCTGCACTCAGAAAAGCCCCAGCACAACACTGTGTGTGTGTATATATATACACACACATACATACACATGCATCTATCTAGTGATTACTCTCAGCAGATACCTTAAAATGTAGCTCAGCAATACCACTATATCTTAATGTATGGCTTGGTCAACAACAGGTATTTTCAGATAGTTTCCAATATTCAACAAATGTAGCTCAAGTATAACCATCACATAAATCATTCACAATAACTTAGTCAAATTATTAATACATGATAATATCGTATTATGTGGAATAAGGATGACATGAAATGATTTAATGCAATAAAGTATCGTGATATATGTTTGTCTTATGATAAACATCCACTGAAATTAGTCTAGAGCCCATAGGGGACATATCTATCCATTTACCTACCTCGGACGTGAGGTCCACTCCCAGTATATCAATGTCTCATATCAGTGTCTCCAACACGGATGCGTTCCCTAATCCCTATTTCTCTTTCAATGTTACCGCAACACATGTGTGATCCGATCCCTATTTCTCTTTTGGTGTTTCTCGCCATAGATGTCCAGCCTGATCTCTATTTCTCAATAGTGCTTCATCGGTGGTCCTCAGTCACAATGCACATAAAACACACACACACATACTAACATACATGTAAAGCTTAACTAAAACATTTTCCACTTCCAATATTAAACCAACCTAACACTATGAAACCTCCATGTTTTCATTTCATAAAAGATTCTCAATATTGTAGTACAAGTTAATAATTATCATTCCCAGTAATTCACTTTCAAACTGTAGAGTAAATTCACATTTTAACAAGTACAACTCAATCAATTACAAAATATCTACTCATCTCAAGCCATAAAGAAAGGAGATATAATGTTTAAATAAGCTTAACAAGGTTTAAGAATTCTACTTGCCTCGAGAAGTAGTCAAATCAAGCAAGAACCAGAGTTGTTCCCATCAATTTCATATCCAAAATGTCAGAATCTAGCTAAATTTTGCATCACAATCACATAACGAATTTAATAGCACTAAAATCAATCAAAACGGGTTAGAAGGGCAAAAAGGTTAAAAATCTCATACTGCAAACAGTAGTTGGAATCTAAAAATTTATACATGAAAATGTTCTCCTTGTAATAAGGATCCTACTGATTAAAACTAATTCAAAAATAGAGTTAAAATGGACTCAAAATCCTAATTCTTAGATCAAAATTCCATATTTAGGAAAACCCCGAATCCTCCCTTTAAAAGTCTTCAATTTCAAGTTGAAATCAGCAATTAATAAATAAAAATTGAAGAAATGGAGTAGAAATTAGTTACCCAATAATTTGACTGAAAAAACATTACAGAAATCATCTAAAAAGGAGCTTGGAAGTATGCAAATGGAGGAATTTGATAAAACCCATCCTTTCATAAAGTCTACTATTTTAGGTCAATTTTGTTCTCTAGGAATGCGATTGAATAGCCATGAATGCAGAGACCAAAAAACCTTTAAGCTCCGAAAACATGAGGTGTCTTTCGTTAATGTAGGGTTGGGCACACATGCGCTCCACAAGAGCGGATGCCTAGGCACTGAAGCTCCACGAACACAGACCCTTATCCGTGAACGCGGAGAGTTTTTTGACCTGCACCAGAAACTAGAAACTAACTATGATCAAAAACACGATATGGACCCCTTGAATTTATCTAGAATCCTAATTTCACAAACCAAGCATGTATCCATACCAAAAATGGTAATTCGACTTAATGAAACAATCATAACTTAATTCCGAGGTCTCATCGATACAATTACCAATGTAATTCAATTAAACTAGCTTAAAATTTGTAATACGAAGACTGCCCTTAGAAACTCCAAAAAATAGGACGAGATCATTTCTGGTGTTAGTTTCACCATCCGAAACTATGAAAATGGCAAAAATTTTAATCTGAGATTCTGAACTCCAAATGTTCACCAAAGTTAAACTGTGGCTCCAAAATAACTAAAAAAATTACTTTAGGTCTAAAAACCCCATTTTAACTCTACATTGATTTCTGTAAGTGTTCAGAGACCAGTTTTGGCATTCTGGAGCTAATGGAATCGACAGAATTGAATTTCGATACTCGAAACTCAAAATGACCTAAAAACTCAAAATTTCCCAAACATAAGCCTTTCAAACTCTTTCTTTTGCGAAACTCCAACGTTTTACAAGATTATCAAAATATGACTTTTCAACTTAACAACAAATGACATGAGCAACTTTCAGAAAGGGAAAAATAGTAATTTAGCTAGAACCAAAAATGACATTTAGGGTCATTCCATGGAGTTGAAGTTCTGTTTGATGATATTTGAAATTTGTTTTTGGAATTTGGGTATACTTTTTTTTTATAAATATGTTTTATACCCTCAAGTTATAAAAATAAACTAATTGTAAAAAGTGAAAACCTCTCGAGATCTTCCCCTAGGTTTAATTTGGACTAATATTGTATCTAATTCAATCAACTTAAATGCAATAACAAATTTAAACTAATAATATTTATATTTGTCAAATCAATTTATCATAAATATAACCGTTTAATAATGCATCAAAAATACACATAAGTAAATATTAATAAGTCGAATTATATCAACTTTCTCAACTCGGTGACCATATTTGGTTTGTATTATTTATTCAAACAGGGTTCGGGACGGAGTATTTTAGAAACATTCTTTCTGTAATGACCCGGGTGTCATACGATGACGTTGGAACTTGAGAATTTTCTTTCAGATAAAATTTGGACTAAGTGTCGTCTCAAGGGAGACCACACGGCCAGTGTGAGTTCACACGAGCCATGTGGCCTCTAGTGAGACAACACTTGGTCTTAATTTTGGGTATTGGCCCTTTGTGTGGTAGCTTGAGTTTGAAACTCCACCATTTGGGGCTAAGTGAGATCACATGGCTCGTGTGATGCCTCACCGACCATGAGGGTGCCCTTATGGCTTCCAGAGTAAAAGTATTCTAAGTATTGAATCACTGTATCGTAACTTTTCCATGAAATTTCTCAAAGTATAGGATTACGGGAAGTCACACGGACCGTGTGATTTCACACAGCCCATGGAGCGCTCCCGTGAGACAAACCTTTGCTCAAAAATTCTAAGTGTTGGGTCATGGTTCCAACTTCAAAATTTTTTCCTAAGTGGAGGTATACAACCAAGGAACATGGACCATGTAGTGCTACACCGGCTGTGTACCCTCTAGTATAGTGACTACGGATCATTTTTTCATCCATTTCATTAATGGTGTTTTCCTAAATCTAATTTATTCTAATGACTTTATGAGATTTCCTATATTATCTTAAGACTTTCTAATTACCTAAAACCATATTAAAATTATTCATATTTAATCTCTCATTCTAAATACTCTCAAAATCTCCTCTCAAGAATACTTGTGGAATTCAATCTTGGGAATCAAGGCAACCACCTTTCTTTTTCAAAATTCTCTTAGGATTTTCTTCATTGGGTCTAGGTATGTGGGTTTGATCATTGGTTCCTTTCAACCAAAGAGACCCAAAAATTTTCTAGCACTTTTCATGAATTACATTGAATTTATGAGATTATGAATATGCATGTCCCTTTTCAAGACTTGTTTATGCATGGGTTATTATATTATGATTTTAAATGTGGATTTAATTATGCTTTCACTTGAATTTCATATTATATTGTCGATTTTAGATTGAATCTTAATTACCCATGCTATCCTCACATTATTCATGTAATTTGCATTCATGACATTAATTTTCTATGGAAATTATGAAGTGATTAAGCCCAATTATGTATTATGATATGATTTTGATAAGATATTGGTTATGACAAGAATGTGATCACATATATGTCTATGATTATGGCTCAAGGAAGTATAGGCGTTTACACCATTATGTTTCGATTGAGGTTTGAGTCGGAGTGGGCTATCCCCAAGGGTCTATATTCATCTCTCAAGAAAGTGCTCTAAAGGAGCTATCCCTACGCATGAAAGTACTACATGAAGGATGTTTTAGCTTTTCAGCCCATTATGTAAGATTATGCAGAATTTGTTTTGGCCTTTATGCCTATACTTGCATGCAAATGATTTGAAGCCTTGTTTCTCTTTTACAAGAATGTATATATATGTATTCTAGTGGGATGATGACCTAGCACCGACGGATTGAATATTGGCATGGACTATCCCCAAGGGTCCATACTCCTTTCCTTGAACTATGTGCCTAGTATAGGATTATGTTTATGCCCAAAGGGAAAAGAATGTTAAGGATCTACCTTTGGCAAGCAGATCACCTCTTATCCGTTGTGGGGAAGACAATGGGTTCCAAGGCATAACTCACTTGGTCTCACATCGGTTACGGTCTCATCCTCTATATATATGAAGTACTTTCGCCTTCATGTATCATGCGCACCATGGCATATTGTTATACTACTCTCTTGCTATATGTCTCTTTCTATATTATGTGCCCTTGTCATCTAATATTGAAATGCAGGTTTAATAAGTTACATGTATTATATCCTGCATAGTTAGTAAATTCAAACTTACGAATGCATACTCTTGCCTACATGATCTCACCATGTAGGGACCAAGAACTTTGATCATTCACCATACGATACTTAGCTCGTATCTCAAGTTTGCTTGTAGTGCTTCCAAGGACGATCCACCATCCTTCTACCTATGTTTTCTTTTATCTCTTATATTTACTTTGAGGGTGAACCCGGATATGTCTTGGCCCTCGACCTATGTTATGTTAGAGGCATTGTTGGACACTTGTAAAACTCCTTTACATTATATGTTAGGTGCTATGATTGGGTTTTATGTTATGGCTTAGTTATCTATTGGCTATCGTTATGTGATTTGGTTGTGAGACTTGTGGTTTCATTATATGTTATGATGGAAAGACCCAATGTCCCGAATTGCCCCCATAGCGTGAGTAATACTTGCCCGCCCCTTAGTCATTATGTGCTATGTGCTATGTGAATTCATGCTAATCCCTTTCCCTAAGATGTCCCCATAGTCTGAGTCCTACCTTCCGGTCCTTTAGAACTATGTATTTACTTTTGAATGCACTTCCAAACCGATGATGTGGATTTTGGTACTTTGAGGCTTATTTTGGGACTCTCGGGTTCCAATTCGCCGTGTCACTCCTAGACCATAGGTTCGGGTCATGACACTTTCGATCAAAAGAAAAGGTCTATGTACACTCTTTTCATATCCAATACAAAGAATTATATTGGATACGTAAAGACTAATCTAGCAAAAACGGAGGGGGAAGAATAGCTCTGGCTGCCAGAAGCTCATCCCAAATCTTCGATCCATAGCTATTCCGCAAAAGATGTGCATCAGTCGTGAGAACTCATACTATGATCTATAGAGTACAGAAGTGTAATATGAATACCAAGCTATAGCCACCCATGAATGTGAAGGGTCTAGCCCACTACTATCCTCTAGGCGCGTGAAAACAAATAACAAGTGGGGTTGCACCAACCCACACTTGGAATACGCAAAATGCCTCGATAGGGATCAAGATTCATTTTGAACTCCATGCACGCAGATGAAATATGTTACCCCATCAAATTCAACATTCCAATATCAGTGAGACATCAAAACTTCCAACAAAGGCCACCTTGATAAAAGAATGACCCCACGCTCAAGGTTCCATTTTAGCCAATTCCACAATATAGCTCGAAATGAGCTTGGAGGCTCGAAATAAAGATCCTTTAGACCAAACTCGATGTTGCAGAGCTAACGAAACCACCAAAATAGCATTCTAAAACCATTTACGTGAAGTTTTGAACAAAGTCAATAGTTTAAATTATAAAAGTTCTAAAAATTGAAAAGTAGCATAAGAATCTAATGACCGATCAGGTGATCAAACTGTCAGTTCCAACAAGTCATTAAACATCAAAAAATTAAAAAAATGGAGAAAATAACCTAGAGGGCCATTACAATTGGAACAATACTTTATAATTTCTATTAATTTAGTTACTTAACAGTTTTATATTGCTAATATATATATGATAAGTATCAACGTTAAACTATGTTCACTAATTTATAAGTTAAGGACTAAATTGGATAAATCTGATTAATTTTAATTTATTCTTTTTAATAAATCTAATAGTTTACATCAACAATAAATCCCCTATAGGTTGTGAAGTTGAAAAGAAAAGAGTTTTATTAAAATTTGAAAAATAAAAGTGAAAAACCAAAATAGAACCACAAAAAAAAAGTTCCTGCAACTTATGTCCCTCAATATTTTTACGCCTAATTAAGTAAAACTTAGAAGTAGAACAAAAACCAAAAAAATTCCATCCAAATTATTTCCCTCCAATATTTTAACCCCTAAATATAGATATTTTTTCCTAATATAAACAAAGCCTAAACCTTGAAAGACGCAAAACACTCAAAAGAAAGAAAAAAAAAACATCAAATTGTCATCTTCAAGTCATAGCTAAGGTAATGACCGTTAACTTCTCTCCTAGATGCCAATATTCTTTTTCTTTGTTGCTTTTTTTTTAAAAAAAAATTATTATTAAACAAAAATTAGGTCTTGTTAGATGTATAATAACAACCACTTTTTCAATAGATTTTTTCTCATTATAATAATGTTGTTTATATGATTTTTCTAATCCATGATTCAATATCATGAAAACTCGTTCAAATACAACAAAAAATTATCTTTTTTCATTAGGATAGGTTCCTCTCAATCTTTTTAGCTTATTCTTACTCTAATCAATTAATTTTCTTTGCGTCTCGGGCCACTAAATTGAATGCTGACAGCAACAATGGATGAGTTGTACCTACAGTAAAAGATGATCAATTTTATAACTAGTGGGCTGGAAAGAATAGGTTTAAGGTTAACAAAACCTTAAGTTAGTACTCCTTTACTTTAACCTATAAATTTATACTTCTTTTTTCTAATTAATGTTCAAGTCGAAGTTATATCCACTAATGGATCGTTTGGTAGTTGGTTAAGGCTTAATTTAATATATGAAAAACTTTAATTATTCATGTATTAACTTTATACATTGTTTGGTTGGTAAACAGAATAAAAGTTATTTATGTACTAATTTATACATTGTTTGGTTGATTGGCTTCAAATGATGTATGAAAGTTATTATGTATTAATTCTATGTGGTGTTTGGTAGCATTTTAGTAATTCTACGTTACTAAAACTCACATAACTTATGAGAATATTTATATATAAGTTTATGCAGGATAGAAAGTGGACTAAGTTACATGGCTATTAGTTATCTATATATTAAAATAATAAAAGTACATATTTACCCCTATCAGTTTACTTTCAATATCTTTCTTTTATTATTTGATTTAAATATGCATCTAATGGTGAAATATTTAGATTAGATGTAGATTGAAATTGAACAATGTTAACTGAGAGTTCTCATGGAATAGGAAGCCTTTTTTTTAATTATGTATTTCTTAAAAAAAAACATCATATTATTTATTTACTTTTTTTTTTGTTTTTCATTTAATTTTTAAAAGAGTT
>JAABOM020006781.1:0-20079 GCA_011800125.2 Solanum clarkiae | reverse complement strand
GAGTGAGTTTTTATTTATTTATTTATTTATTATTATTATTATATGACTCTTGTTTAATAAAAATAATATAAAAAACACGCCTTTATTTTTCTTTTTCTGCATCAGATTTTTGGATGAAATTAAATTCACTTGTGAGTTATTAAGGGAGTATTGAAATGCTCGTATAGTTAGAGTGCTAAAGTAAGTTTTGTTGCCATGTTTAGAGGGAATTTTATGTATTTTCTCAAAAAAGTATCACCAACTTCAAAGCATTATACTTATTCAATTTATAGATTGATGTTCCTTTTACATATTGTTGTATTTTGTATGATAATATATTTCATATAACTTATAAGTGAAGTTTGAGAGGGTAGAATGCACGTAAACCTTACTTCTACTTCATAGAGATAGATGAGTTGTTTCAATAGACCCTAGCATTAAAATTAAGTACTTTCAAGTAGTTTGAAAAAAGAGAATACAAAAAATAATGTGAAAGGGAGCAACACATAACATTCATAGGAAGGAACAACAATTTCAACAAAATAATGCAATAACTGAAGTACAAAAGAATACTAGTGATAGTCATAATCGAAGAACAAGAATATATGAGAATATTGCTTATTCCACCGGTAAGAAAGAAGGTTCAAGTATTAGCATTAGTGATGGCAAATTAGTGGTTTAGGTAAAATTTGGAGAAGTTAAAAATGGATTAATAAAAATAACTAATAATTCAACTAGATCATATTTCAAATGGTTAATTTAAAATGGATTAAATGACAAACGAGCTACATAACATAAGGATTGACTCATATTTATTCATAATTTTAAGAAGCTTCTTTTTAGATTAATTTTTATGTTTTTCAGTAAAATTATAAAGCAATTTTTTTATTTTGAAAGGAAGCGGTTGCACTCCATTAATGCATGTTTAGGTTGACATATGTCCACGTGAAGTTTTATGAATTTATATTTGATTTGGTTTATTATATATATTTTTTTTAAAATATTTGAAGTCACCTTCACGATGAGAGTTAGGCAACAACCCTATCTTGCATATTGATAACCAAAAGGAGAATATATACACTTGAGGTATGTGTAACACCCCACACCTCACAATATTGGCACAATGCAAATGAAATATGACATGGTTTGGGCAAACAAGCGCAAAATTTCAAAAGTTCTTGAATCTCGCGTTAATGGGCTATATGTGCGTCTAGTGCTTAAGAGGGTCGAGTGTGTACTTGTATTGTATCGAAGTGAGGAGATTATGGCATTAAAATGAAGTGAGAGAATTGAGGTGCTTGTAGGACTTAGGAAGCAAGTAAGTGAGTCAGCTACTTGCTTAACTTAAAATTGCTAGCTAAACGGAGACGAGGCTCGACGTCGAAATTGTCCAAGTTCGATTATGAATAAAGTCCGTGTTAAGGGTATAACTTTGTCCCAGGTTTTAGCATCATAAATGGGCTATATGATCAGCCCAATAAGTATAGTAAAAAAGGGCCCAAAGACATCACAATACACTTAGCAAATTGGGCCCAAAATTAAGTAAGTGAAAGTTAGAAAGTAGGCAGCCCAAGTCCATCAAGTTGGTGCTCCAGAAAGGCCCAAGTTTGAGGGCCAAGCTGGTTGATAAGCAACTTGATATTGTGTGATATAAGTTGGTCAAGAAGTAAAGAGAAGGTCGGCCAAAAACCCCCTTTATAAGGGGCTCCAAAGCAGCTCCACAAGTAAGGTTCACTTGAGTTAAAAAAAAATCAGTTTTATTCTCTAAAGTTCCTCTCAACTTTTTTCTACTTTGTGAAGCAGCCAAACGACTCCTTTAGGGTTCTTAAGGAGCCTCTAAATCTTTAAGACAAATTTAAGTAATTATAGTTGTGTATTTAGTATAGTTTCATCATGAAAAACAAAAGATAGACACTAGTTATGCTTGCTGAAATTGTTGGACAGATTCTGTGCAGAAAGTTGTTGCACCTTTTTATTTTGTTTTGGTGATTTCTATATGGTTTTTAAGTTATATTATGAAGATAACTTGGTGTTATTAACATGGTTTGAGATATAAACATCACTCTAAGGTTGCTGCCCTGGTTTTGATTTCATTTAACAAGTGGATTTTATCGAGTTATCTTAAGCGTTATGTTGATTGGAACTTGCGGGCTGTTGTGTGAAGCTATTACCGCATGTCCTTCCTGATTTCTTAAGTGCTGTTATAGGACTGTTTTTTGAGGTCTGTTCATATGTGTAAATGTTGCTGGAACTGGTTAGTTATAGTTGGAATAGGTTTGGAGTTGTCGACGTCGAAATGTAGCGAAGGAAGGTAACGTTATGCTGTCCATTTTTAGATTTTGTGGAATTGTGGTGTGTTGTGCTTTGTGGGCTGTTGTAAGACTTTTATGGCATTAAAATAGGCTGTACATGATGCGTGCATGCTAATGTGTGTTGGAAAATACGATTAAAGGCGTAGAGGTTGGAGGAATACGTTCTGGTTTATAAACACCCGCTTGCTGCCCATGTATTATTTTTTTATGTGATTGGGATGTCAAGGTGTATATATTGGCCATTAATGCTAGTTTTATCATCTACTATGTTGTCGATAAGTATATAGATGAAGGTAAGGTTATCTCGACGTAGTAGCGAGGTCATACAACGAGGTATGTGAGGTTATTTGATTTTGTATCATTTGGCATGAAACATAGATCCTTCCTTGGCACATAAATGCACTTACCAACTTCAACACAACTATTAACTGTGTCTCCATGCTTTGACATGTTCATATGATTCCATACATAGTCACTTTCAAATCTGGTTACATACGTGAATACCAAGATACATGTATTCCTTTTTGCTAAATAAAGTTCACGAGGTGTTCCATTTCATATGCATTTTATCGTTTGTGTAACATACTCTTTTTCATTGTCATATTGTCTTGTATAGTTATCTACATGTCACATGCTACATATACAGTCCTACAGCTCCAATGTTGTGACCACCAAAAGAACTATCTCAAAGGTAATTGAAAGATAAAGTATACAGTTTTGATGGGTGGTAGCCCGAGGGGGTTCAGTGAGAACCTAGCATAGGGATGATCCTGATACAGTTTACGGGTGGTAGCCCAAGGAAGTTCATTGAGAACCTAGCATGGCGACGATTTCAATACAGTTTCACCACTGATCAGTTGGTCATTTGTTTACAGCTATGCACAGATTTTACAGCACAGATTCTACAGTAAAGGTAAAGTGATATAAAGGACATAAAGTACGTGATTCCACAGTGTAACTAAGGGTGGTCCCTGATCTTCCACAGATGCATGGTTTCATTTGAGTTGCTACTTTATTTACAGTATATCCTGCCTTACATACTCAGTACATTATCCCGTAGTGACGTCCCTTACGGGGGACCTGCATTTCATGCTTCAGGTACAGGTGATAGTAGATCTCTTCAGTAGGAGTACAGGACATTCTGCTGTTGTCATCAAGCTCCAGGTTGCTTTGGGGCTTTGTACATATCTAGAGCTTACATGTTTTTATTGCATAGTTTGTTGAGGCAGGGCCTGTCTCGACCCTTATCAGATGTTTTTTTTTCTATTTAGAGGCTTTGTAGACTATGTAAAGTATAGTGAAGTCATGTCTCGCAATTTAGACAGCGTGGCCCCAACGGCCTAGTCATATACATTTCCTTTTGGCTTGTTATCACTATTTATCTTCTTAAAGGCATGTCAAATGTAGAAATCCCTTATAATATGTATAGAACGCATATAGTTACAGGTTGGTTCTCCCGAGCCTTATCGGCAATGAGTGTCGGTCCGCCCTATGGGACTTTGGTGCGTGACATATTTCCTCAATCCTTAGGTTAGAGGAGGTCAAATTTCTCCTGAGTATGTAGTTGAACCTTTTCTATAGTTTACATTGTTGAGGGTGCTGGGAGTTCTTGAGAGTATGTCATAGATAGGTATTCAGAAAAGCACACCCAGTGGATCGCAGGCTAGAGTGAGAGTTTAGGTTTTAGACAAGCATCAGACGTCGAGTTTGTCAAGTAAAGTTGGGTAGCCAGCCATAGCTCTAATTGTTGATGTAAATCTAGCACCAGTGATTGAGGGACAGGGTGCACCTATAGTTGTTTTGAATGAGGACGAAGGTGCCATTATAAGATGTTCCAGAAGATGGACCAACCATAATTCCATAGTAGGACTACTGAGGATGCCTATTGTAAGACACCAATTTTTTTAGCTAAGATTGAACCATCCTTTATAAGATATATGATTTTAATTGATAATTCTTAATTTAGCATAAATGTTAAATACATTTTTTTAGTGTGGGAATAGAATTGGAGAAGATATAATGTCGTAGTTCTAATGTAAGATTTTATAAAAATTGGATAGACCAATGACTTTTAGGTTGCATATACATGCTAGGATAAGTACCTAAGTATTTAAAGTATATTAAATATAATTTAGAGTCATAAGGGATCTTTTACATCAAGCCAAGTCTAAAGAATTTCTGCCGACTAAGTTTTCATTTGAGTTGATAGAAGGATCAACTTCAATTGACCATATCTCCTAAATTAAAATGAATTGTGTGACTCATAATATATCAAATCAAAGATGATTAAATTAGCTTTCCAAATATCTAATTTCGCCTTTATCAGAGTCCAGTGTAAAAGGTTATAACCATTTTAGTAAAGGAGTGCAGAGCTGTCTAAAGGTCCGCGTCAGCTCCACGTCGTGGACCTTTGTTAGATGAGTTAAATGACATTTTTTCCTTTTTATTTGGAGGGTAATTTCATCCTAAAACCTTTGGGGTCCTATTTAAAGTCCCAAAATGCAAAAAAGTCAATTTTCATAATTAAAAACCCTCTCCTTCACTCCTACACATAAAAACTCAAGAATCATCAAGAAAGTCATCAAGTTAGGATTATCTTTCAAGATTCATCCTCAAGGTGAGTTATTCTTCATAAATTTTCAATCTACCTAACCCAAATTTCTTCATCTATTCATGCATCTCTAATAAAATTTTAAATCATAACCTAGGGTTTCAAGAAGACAAATTCAAGAATCCCAAGAAAGGATTTCGTGATTCTTCTTTTACAGGAATTAGGGTTCTTCATCAAGAACTCTAAAAAATCTAAGTCAAGAATTCAAGAATCAAAGAGTATTCCTTCAACCAATGTCCCTCTAAGTTCTTTCACTTTAAAAGAACTACCAACATCGAGGATTTTTCCAAGAATCCTAACACTCATCAAATTTCAATGGAAATATCAACATTTTAGGTATGTAAGGCTACCTAAAGTGTTGGATTACATTCATCCACGTGCCCCTTCATTTACTTGAGTGAAAAATTGTGAGTATAAATCACATGTTTTAAATTTCGTGGTTCTTGAGTTTTAAATTCTTGTAAAAGATTGAGTTTTTTGAATATATTTAAGTCAATTTATGAGTTGCACCATTGTTACTTGTAATTATTAATGTATTTTGCATGCTTTATACTCTAACTCTAAATTTAGTATTTTTCTTGCTTATTGATTAAATTGAAAATTATGAACTCAACCTTCTAAACTGAGTAATGTGAACTTGAGAAGTATATTTTCTTACTTCATATATGCATGTAATGAGTATATATCATATCTTATGTGTTGAGCATGGATAATATGATGTCACTTGACCATGATTCGTAAAAGTCTTGCATAATATGAATTGAGTCTTGAATTGCATTGTTTGAGTTCCCATTTTGAGTTATGGAGTTGATTGAAAAAGTTGATGTTGAGTTGATTGAGATGAGTTTGAGTTGATGAGCATATTTTTGTCTTGGGAAGAATATTAAGCACCGAGTTGGGTGAGAAGAGTCGCCCTAGAGCTATGTTGCCAGCGTAGGATAGTCGCATAGGATAATTCTTGTGGCCCATATTCCTATTTGAGTAAGACTCTCTTAGGATCCGAGAGAGAGAGAGTTAGAGGTTGACGTCCTATACCTTGGAAAGTTTAGGACGGATGTGGCTATGACGTATTGTTGTTGTACATCACCATACTAATGGTGGGGTAGAGAGTTATGTTGGTTAGAGAAACTCCCAAGCAAACAGTTGAGTTGAGAATATCATTATTTTCGAACTGAGTTGCATTAAGGTAAACACTGAGTCTGTTTTCTAAAGCACGATTTCAAAACTTAAACTTGCATCTTTTTAATTGAGTTGAGTTATGCGATGAGGAGTTGAGTCTTGAGTTGAGTTAGTTGATTGAGTCTGAGCCTTACCTGTTTTTGAGCCATTTTACATACCATACATTCCACGTACTGAAGAGACTCGGCACTGCATCATTTCATTATGTAGATATAGTAGATAGAGGACTTCAGCAGGTGCACCGTTGAGGTTCAAAGTTTTTGAGCTCCAGAGCCTGGTGAAGCCCCCTATTATTCAGAGGAGCCTTCCTTTTATTTTATCAGTTACTTTTTTTTCATTGAAGTTGGGTAGTCATAGTATGTCATGATACCATCTAGAAAATTTAGAGTAGAGGGTTCATAAACTTTTAGTAGAGTATTGTTGAGTATTTCATTTCCCAAACTTGATCTATTTTCTTGAGACTATTTTATGATATCTTTATCTTTCCGTTAGTTTTGTACATAAGTATTCTTCCATTGTTGAGTAAGATGTGATGATGAGGCCAAGTGATTTGTTTAGGGACTAGCAATAGTCTTTGAGTCTCGACCATGCCTGGGGTACCCTGGGTGTTACACCTATGAGTTATGTCTACATACAGGGAGTTTGTCATGTCCCAAGCCCAGGGCCTAGACATGACATGGTGAATGGACAACCCGAAGGAATCCCAAACAAGCCTCTTACAATATCAATCCCACATCCTTGGTCACAAAAGCAATTAAACAACAAGAGAGTATAAATAAGGGTAAAGGGACTAAGGGAAGTCTTTGATAACATAAAACATATAAGAGTCAAAGCTCAAAGCATAAGTACATCATTTGTTCTAACATCACCACTAAACATAGATTTGAGTGGGGGCCAAGATACTTTTTGGGCTAACCCTTATAGTACCAAGAATTCAACAAAAAATAGGAAAATAGCAAGAGTAGCATAGATAGTGTCCTCGAACTTGAGTACTCACCGAAACTTATCTCCAAAGCACCAAAATAGCAACGTGGAGGATGATTGAGAGGTGCTCCGATTCCTACATGGTCACATCACGTAGGCATAGAGTATGCGATAGTATTTTTGAATGTACTAAGTATATAGGATGCAATGCAACAAGACATAGCTGCATAGTCAAAATATAATCATAAGCAATCCATTAGTATAGTAACAATATGGCATTCATGATCAATGTTGGTATTAAAATATGCTTGTAAAGCATATAGCTTGAGAATATAGATTACATGTGTAGGAAGATACCATCATCATAGACCAAGCAAGCTAGTACTTCGAATCCAAGGAATATCACCCCCTTGGAAGGAGATTAAGGTATCTAACCCTCAATTGGTAGATGGGCACAGCAACCCCCCCCAACATACACACACATAGTGGTCAAGGTATATAACCCTCAACATGGTAGATGGGCATAGCACCCCCCCCCCTATTAAAGTGGCCACGGTATATACCTTCAACATGGTAGATGGGCATAGCACCCTCCATCAAAGTGGTTGAGGCACATCACCCCCTCAACAATGTGTGGTCAACTTGCAACACTATAGATACTCTTCATGAATTCAATACATACATACAATCCTTTCATCATCACAGAGTCACATAACTCATACATCATGCAATAGACCATCAATAACTCAAGAATGCTTAACAAAACATTTTATCAAACACTTGGCGGGTGTGTAATGCTAGTTCAAGATCATGCAATTCAAGAGTGAAATCCTGTGAGAAAACTTAATGTAAATCAACTCTCCAACACTTGGTAATACCCTCATATAAGATACATTGAAACCTCTCATCAAATCTCATAATATATCATAGATTCATAGCTCAAAACATGCTTAAACAATGAATATTAACCCCAACATAGTTTATAATCAACTTTCATAATAGAGATACCTATAGATAATCAAACTTGAAAATATGGAATTTACATAAAACGGAAGGTTGGGCACCATGGGTGAAAGGACCCAATGGTTGAAACCCACATACCTCAACTTTGGTGATTTCCTTTATGAAGATTTGAATGAGCACCTGAAGCTTGAATGAAATTCTTGAGATCTAAAAATGAGTTTGGGATACTTGAATTTGGATGAAATATTTGGCTAAGTGTTAGAGATGGTTTTAGGAATGTCTTGAGTGATATAGAGTTCAAAAATGACTAAGTATAGGTGCTTTTACGCATAGGAGGGCATGGGCTTAATACCCCAAGGCCTTAGGCCGAAACTAGAAAATTTGGAACAAAATAATACTGGTCCGCGCCCCTGGGCGTGTCATGGCCAGGGCATGGACCCTATCTGGATTTCGCAAACTTGCGAAAATAAATATTTGCTAGGGTCCTCTTAAATCAGGGTTATGCCCATTTCCCACTTAAATTTATCCCCTGATCATGAATCTGAAGTCATATTTTCAACATCATGCATGGATTTTGAGATATATGGAATTTAGATTATGGGAATTTTCGAGGGACATTTTCGAGCATTTTTGGGGTGTTTCAATATCTTCCCCTTGAGAACATTCTCTACGACTATCAAAGAAACATACATAAGAGAAGTAATCAATATGATTTCATCCCAACACACGAATAAAACAAGCACATTTAGACATCATTTCAAAAAGCTCAACATAAGTGTCAAAAATCACCATAAAATTGTCAACATAAACATGAGTACATGCAAATGACATGAGGGTTGAAACTTGAGACTTGAAATAATAGAAGGGCTTAGTTTTGCTAGCTTAAGCTTGAGAAAAATGAAAGTGGTACGAATATCATTTCTTCGTGTCCACTCCAGCTCCCCATGTGACACTTTCGACATGATGGGTCTCCCAAAGGACCTTGACGAACACCACACCTTTATTCCCCAACCTTAAACTCAAGACCTCTTGTTCTTACATTGGACTTTTACCTACCTTAATCCATCTTCAATATTTCTCTTATCAAACTCACCTCCTCAAAAGATCCATAGCCAAATCCGGTATAATAAAAGTCATCTCACTGACACAGCTCTCTCAAATCTCTATACATCTTTATGGAACTGGGTGAACAGAACACGATGAATTATAAGCCTCATCTAAAAGCCAACTTCCTCAAGTCATCAACATTAGGTACATACAATCTACCTTGGTACCTAAAGGCACCATCTCCCACTTGGGAGAAAACCTCCACTCTACCATCCTTCACCAAGCCCATCAACTCTAGCAAGGCGGGGTCAAGATCTTGTTTTACTTTTACCTCTTCAATCGAAGAAGACTTACAACCATCAACAACCTCTACACTACCATTATCACCTTCTTCTAACCTAACCCCCAATCTATCCAACCGATGGACCTCTCTATCCACCTTTTTGCCACCATCAACCATATGTGCTAGACTACCCCTAGACACCTACTTAGAGCATCGTCCACAACATTAAATTTTACCAGGGTGATAATGCACACTCATATCATTATCCTTAAAAAGCTCTAATGACCTTCTTTGTCTCAAGTCGAGATCATTTTGGGTGAACACATATTGGAGACTCTTATGATCAGTAAACACATCAACATGCACCCCATACAAATAATGACGCCAAATTTTCAAAGCAAATATCACGGTGGCCGATTCAAGATCATGGGCAGGATAACATTTTTTCATGCACCTTAATTTTTCTAGAGGCATATGCTATCACCTTACTATTTTGCATCAAAACACAATCCAAACCAATTCTTGAGGCATCATAATACACAACAAACTCGTCCAACCCTTCGGTAAAGATAAGATACGAACGGAGACAAGATCATCTTTCAAAGTTTGGAAACTCTTTTAACACTCATCGGTCCACAAAGCTTTTGCCTTCATTTAGGTCAACTTAGTCATAGGAGAAGCAATAGAAGAAAATCCATTCACAGATCTCTGATAATATCCCACTAATCCCAAGAAACTTCTAATATCCGATGATGTCAAACGTCTAGGCCAATTTCTAACTACCTCTGTCTTCTTATGATCCACCTTAATACCATCACCCAACACCATATGACCTAGAAGGCAACCTCTTTCAACCAAAACTCACATTTTTCATATTTAGCATACAACTTTGCCTCCCTCAAGATTTGCAACACCACCCTCAAGTGATCCACATGCTCTTCCTCACTATGAGAATAGACCAAGATATCATCAATAAAACCCACCACAACAAATCAAGGTACGGTTTACAGACCCTATGCATAAGATCCATGAAGATAGTCAGTGCATTAGTCAAACCGAAGGACATAACCACAAACTCAAAGTGTCGATACCTAGTTTAGAAGGTCATCTTGGGAATGTCACACTCCCTCACTTTCGCTTGGTGATTCCCGGAGTGGAGAGCTATCTTAGTGAAGTGACTAGCCCCTTGAATTTGGTCAAAAAAGATCATCAACCCCTTGGTAGAGGGTACTTAGTCTTTCTGGTGACCCTATTGAGTTATTGGTAGTCAATGCACATTCTAAGAGTACCATCCTTCTTATTCACAAACAACACCAGTGCACCCCAAGGTGATTGGCTAGGCCTAATAAAATCCTTTTCCAACAAATCCCTTAATTGCTTCTTTAACTTCTTCAACTCCACCGGGGCCATACGGTAAGAGGGAATAGAAATGGGTTGAGTATCGGGAAGAAGGTCTATACCAAAATCTATTTCTCTTTCAGGGGGAAACACCGGGAAGCTCATCGAGAAAGACATCAAGGAACTCATTAACCACCTAAACCGACTCTATAGGAAGGATTTTTGACTCAACATCCCTAACCCTCACAAGATGATAGAGACAACCCTTGGAAATCAATTTTTGGGCTTTAATGCAAGAAATAAATCCACCCTTGACCACCACATCACAACTCTCTCACTCAAGGATGGGCTCATTAGGGAATTGAAATTTGACTCTATAGGTTCTACAATCAATAGAAGCATAATATGCATGCAACCAATCCATTCTAAGAATGACATCAAAACCCACTATATCTAATTCATCAAAATCACAAAGCAAGATTTTATTCAAAAATAATAACAGGTCAATCTCTATAGACTCTTCTAGAAACAATAGATGCACTAACAGGAGTAGACACCTCTTAATGCTCACACAACAATTCGGGACTAACATAAAGCTTTTGGTAATAAAAAGAGTAATAAAAGAAAGAGTGGCACCCGACCCTATCAATACATACATATCAAAATCAAAGAATCTTAACATAACAGCGACGACATTGCACATATCATCAACCCCTTGTCTCCCTTGAAGAGCATAGAACCTATTTTGCCTTGGGAGCACCCCCCTGTTGGCCTCCTCTTCCCTTTGGACCCGCATTTGCACCTTGGCCTTGAGGACCACCATCCCCACCTTTGCATTGAGCATAAGGAGAACTACTTATTTTTGTGACCAAATCCACCACAACCAAAGCAAGCGTTAGCGTTCTTCAAACATGGACACCATGGCCTTTCCCATACTTTTGTCATGTAAAAGAAACTTGAACACCCACACCCTTACCTTTTCCTTGAACATACGGGGAATTAGAAAGCTTGCGGCCTATCTTGCCACAGCCAAAGCATGAACCCATGTTTCTCTTACATGTGCCATTATGGTTCCTCCCACATTTTGGGCACTTAGGATGGGTCACTCCACTATTTTTAGCTACCTTCAAGTTGAGCCATCCTTCCCCCTTTATTTGGAGGCCTCGGGGAAATCCCTCATCTTATGCCCAACACTGCCAGACTTGAAATAACCCTTAACTCCCGCCAAACACTTCCCATGATGCTCCTTGCCACACCCTTGACAATTGATGAAATTGATCCTTTCCTTGTGGTACTTGGGCATCGGTGGATTTGTAGAAGATGAGGCACCACTAACATAGGCCCTCTTATCCTCCCTCTCCGTGCCCTTATCCATGAAGTCTTTGTAGCACCCACTTGTTGGTTGAGTTGAATTGTCACCGCTTTGGCCAATATCCATAGAGCATTATGAACCTCCGCACTTTATAGGTCACCATCTTGTCCACCACCTTGAATAGCTTGCGAAATTTTCTGAAATGTAGCAGTTAGGAATTAGTAATAATCCCTAGAGGACTTAGCTTTACCGCACGACATATATTATGAAGAAGCGAAACATTTCCTAAAATGCCTCAAAGCCTCCCATTCATATTTATGGCGTGCATCACAATCATGAATAAGACTCTAATCTACGGGGTGTGTTGGATTCCAAGGACCATTAAAAACCTAGTGCTCTGATACCAAGTTTTTTATGACCCAAACCCAGGGCATAGACGTGACATGGAAAATGGAGAACCCGAAGGAACCCCAAACAATCCTCTTAGCATATCAATCGCATATCCTTTGTTGCGGAAGAAATTAAACAACAGCAGGAGAGTATAAATAATGGTAAAAGGATTGAGGGAATTCTTTGATAGCATAAAACATAGTAGAATAGAAGCTCAAAGAATAAGTACATCATTTGTTCCAACAACACCTCTAAACATTGATTTGAGCGAGGGCCAAGACACGTTCTGTCTTCACCCTCATAGTACCAAGAGTTCAACAAAAAAAAGGAAAAAAGCAAGAGTAGCATAAATAGTGTCCTCAAACTTGAGGACTCAGTCCTCACCAAGGCTTATCTCCAAAGCACCAAACTAGCCACGTGGAGAATAATTGAGAGGTGCCCAACTTCCTACATGATAACGTTATGTAGGCATAGAGTATGCGTTTGTATGTTTGAATATACTAAGTATGTATAATGCAATGCAACAATACATAGGTAAATAGACAAAATACATAATCACAAGCAATGGATAAGTATAATAACAATATGGCATGCATGATCAATGCTAGAATAAAAACATGCTTGTAAAGCATATAGCTTGAGAATATAGATTATATGTATAGGAAGAGACCATCATCATAGAACAAGTAAGCTAGTACTTGGAATCCAAGGCACATCACCCCCTTGGAAGGCGATTAAGGTATCTACCTCTCAATTGGTAAATGGGCATAGCACCCCCCATCAATGTGGTCAAGGTATATACCCCTCAACTAGTAGATGGGCATAACACCCCCCAATCAAAATGGCCAAGGTATATACCTCTAAACATTGTAGATGGGCATAGCACCCCCTCATCAAAGGGGCCAAGGTCTATACCCTTCAACATGGTAGATGGGCATAGTAATCCCATCAAAGTGTTTGAGGCATATCACCCCCTCAACAAGGTGTGGCCAACTTGTGATATAATAGATACTTTTCATGAATTCAATACATACATACAATACTTTCATCATCATAGAGTCACTTAACTCATCAGCCATGCAATAAACCATCAATAACTTCAGAATCCTTAACAAGACATTTTATTAAATATTTGGCGGGTATGTAATACTATTTTAAAATCATACAATTCAAGAGTGAAATCATATGAGAAAACCTAATGTAAATCAACCCACCAACACTTGGTAATACCCTCATGTAAGATACATTAAAACCCCTCATCAAATCTCATAATAGATCATAGATTCATAGCTCAAAACATGCTTAAACAATCAACATTTTATGAAACCCTAACATAGTTTATAATCAACTTTCATAATATATATACCCATAGATAATCCAATTTTAAAACATGAAATTTACAAAAAAAGGAAGATTGGGCACCACGGGTGAAAGGACCCAATGGTTGAAACCCACATATCTCAACTTTGGAGATTTCCTTGATGAAGATTTGAATGAGAAGTTGAAGCTTGAATGAAATTCTTGGGATCCAAAAATGAGTTTGCGACACTCGAATTTGGATAAAATATTTGGCTAAGTTTTAGAGAGGGTTTTGGGAATGTCTCGAGTGATATAGAGTTGAAAAATAGCTAAGTATAGGTATTTTTATGCATAGGAGTGCATGGGCCTAAGACCCCAAGGCCTTAGGCCGAAACTGAAAAACTGGGAACAAAACAACACTGGTCGGTGCCCCTGCCGCATTGCGTTCAGGGCACGGACCCTCTCTGGATTTCGCAAATTTTCAAAAATACGTTTTCTCTACGGGTCCTCTAAATTCAGAGTTACACTCATTCCCCACTCAATTTTGCCCCCTAAAAATGAATATGAAATCAAATTTTCGATATCATGCATGGATTTTGAGATATATGAAATTTATGATTATGGGTACTTCAAAGGCACATGTTTGAGCATTTTTGAGGTGTTTCAGAGTTATTGGAGACTATTGGTTTAGTCAAGTCCCATGGTTTTCTTTATGACACTCTTCATGTTTGTGGGCTGGTGAGGGTATGGTGGAGAACATATTAAAGTTCTCTGCTAGGTGGGTCTTCTCCAATGACTTTGGAAACTTTCTTTGGTGCATTATATGATCCTTTTATTCCTTGGCATGTGAGGGAATGAGTCACTTGAGATCTTAGAGCTTGAAGTAGGATGGGATGTCAATCATTGAGTATGAGATCTGTTTCTTTCATCTAGCCAGACATGTTGCAATTATCATCCTTTATGCGATAGAGAGGGATCGTAGATTGTGAAGGGGCTAACCTATTCTATCAAGGAAGTAGTGCTTTAGGTTGATAGAGAGGGAGTTTCTTTCTAGTCTATAGTGAGTGTCGTTAACGAGGCAGATCAGAGAGAGAGAGAGAGAGAGAGAGAGAGAGAGAGGAATTTAGGGACCCTAAGAGGGCTCGTTTATTAGGTCAGTTCTCTAGTGCCTCATCTAGAGGCCAAGGTTCTCTTGGTACGAGTGCTTTATTCTAACTTTAAGGATTTCATGCATCCTTTCTAGTTGTAGAGGGTGGCCCAAGTTTATCCATAGTTCAGAGGCTATAGGCCAGCATGGTTATAGCATTTAATCGAGTTCCTCAAAGTCGAAGTCCACTCTGAGATCCTTTCGGACTCATTTAGGGCCACACCGCTCTTATTAGCAACGTCGGTTAGAGATTCAACACCTCCAGCTAAAGGTCAAGCCCTATAGGCCAGAAGTCTTGGCATAGTTCAGTCTGATAGGGGTGGTGGTACTGGAGGTAGAGGGACAAGTGGTGCTCTTATTCAAATAGGAGGAAGTCAGAGTGCACATTACTATGCCTTTCTAGGAAGACCCAAGGTTGAGGCCTAAAATGCAGTTATCTTAGGTACTATCCAGTTTGTCTCGTCACTACTAAAACGAGGCCTAAAAACGACGAAAAAAAAGCAACGGACTATGTCGCTTTTAAAAGCGATGATGTCCGTCGCTTTATTTATAAAATAATTTTTTTAATATTTCATTACATCCGTTGCAATATTTGGCGAAATTTTCTAGCAAATATTATTTAGTTTTATTTTATTTAAAAATTTGCGATGGACAACGTGGCAACATCTGTCGCTTATTTTATTAAAAGAAATAAGATTTTAAACAATTTAATTGCCAAAATTAGATTTAATATAAATATTTTATTTTTTTTATTTTGCGATGGACAACATGGCAATGTGTGTCACTGACTTTAAAAAAAATAGAACTTTAAATAATTTCCTGGCCAAAATTAGAATAATTTTTTTAAAAAAAATTGACATTACGACGGACAGTGTGGGTACACCCATCGTTTTATTTTTAAAAATAATTTATTTTTTATTTTATATTTTAATAATAAATCAACAATCAAATATTTAAAAGGGACAACAGACAAAGGAACGCAGTCCGTCGCCCCATAGGTAATATTTCCCTATTTCCAGACTAGTAACTCGACATTTGCTGCGCTAACTCACAAAAGAAAAAAGCATTGCTGCTCATCTTCCACCTCTGCCCATCGCTCCTCCTCCACCCGTCGCCACCGTCTGCCGCTTCTCCTCCTCCTCTGCCATTCCACCACGTTGGCGGTATGCCCCCCCCCCTCTCTCTTCTCTTTTTCTCTTTTTTAATTACTTAGCCATTATTTAAGATTTTTTAGCTATTACAATTATAAAATCTTTAATTGTTTGTTAGTTTAGTTTACATATATTTTTTACAATGTTAACTTGTAGTAATGGTTGTGAATTAGTGTGGAAAGTCAATGTTTTGATTTTTGCGTATAGTTCCAATTTGGTATTTTGAATTACTTTGTGATTTGGGGATTTTTTTAAATTAATGTGTATTTGAAGTGATCAACATTACTGGAAAGTTTATTTAAGTGTGAATTTGTGAATGGATATTTTTTTATTCTAGTTTGAAATGAGTTTTGAATTAATTTGTGGCTTGGATTTTGTTAATTGAAATTAAAGTGTATTTGAAGTTATTGACATCGTTGGAAAGTATATTTAAGTGTGAATTTGTGAATGAAATTTTTTGGATTCTAGTTTGAAATGAGTTTTTAATTAGTTTGTCATTTAGAATTTGTTAGTTAGAATTAAAGTGTATTTGAAGTTATTGACATTGTTGGTTTGAATAGTTAAGTGTGAATTTGTGAATGTGGATTTTTGGATTATAGTTTGGATTGAGTTTTTTGAATTACTATAAATTTGAGTATTTGTTAGTTTTAATTGATTTGTTGTTGAATTGGATGTGTTGAACTTTAATTTAGAATTTCATTTAGTTTGTATATATAAAGTTCGTACTTTAACATAGAAAGTTCAAATAGTAGAACTTTAATTTAGAAATTTTTGTTGAATATATGTTAAATTGTGCACTTTGAGTTAGGAAAATGTAGGTTGATCAATGTCATGAAATTGAATTCTCTATTTTAGATGCTTGTACATTAATTATATTTTAAAATTTAAAAGTTAATAGTTGAACTTAGAAAAATCAAACTTGCATGTGTAAATTTTGAACTTTAGAATAACTGCATCATTGTAGGATATATTCGGCCCATCAAGGTAACCTCATTGACGCTGCAAGCTAATTGGAAAAGGTGAAGGTACGTTTTTCTTTCAAAATTCTAATTGTTGTATATATTAGTTTTTAAAAATTTATTCAATGTAAGATATTTTCATTTTGCTTAGAGTTCCCATTTTGAGTTTTTAGCAATCTATAATTATATTTAAAATTTGAAGTATATTTTAAGTAGTTGTGTACTTTAAGTTGAATATAATTTAGAACTTAGAGTTTTATAAAGTTGAATATAATTTAGAACTTGATGTTTATAGACTTGTTAAATTGAAGTTTAGGACTTTATATACTTAGACAAATTCAACTTATGCACTTTTGAAACTTAAATTATTATATTTTAGGATATGGAGTAAACCTTATGTAGTTGTAAACTTTAAGTCGAATATAATTTAGATCTTGAAGTTTATATACTTGTTAAAGTGAAGTTTAGGACTTATACTAAGAATAATTGTACTTACTCACTTTTGGAACTTGAATTATTATATTTTAGGATAAAAATTAAAATTTAAGTAGTTGTGAACTTTAAGTTGAATATAATTTAGAAGTTAAAGTCGATATACTCGTTAATTGAAGTTTACGAGTTTATTGTCATGACCCGGACCTAGGGCCTAGATGTGACATGGCGAAAGGGGACCCCGAGAGTCCCCAAACAAGCCTCAAGATACCAAAACTTGCATTATTGGTTCAGAAACGCATTTAACAATTCCCACATGGTTCTAAGAGACGGGAAAGTAGGACTCACGCTATGGGGACATCATAGGGAAAGAGATTGACATGAGTTCACATAGCACATAGCACATAAAGACTAAGGGACGAGTACGTAGGACTCATGCTATGGGGGCAATTTGGGACTTAGGATCTTTCCATCAAACATATGGTCAAGTCTCATAACAATAGTCAATGACGGCAAATCACATAACATGTACTTAACCATAACACACAACATATATCGTAAAGAGGTTTACAATGTGTCCAACAATGCCTCTACATAGATAGGTCGGAGGCCAAGACATTCCCAGGGCTCATCCTCAAATACATAAAGAAATGAAAGTATCATAGATAGATAGATGGTGGTTCATCCTTGGAAGATAGGACTCACTACTTCAAGTAAACTTGGAACCCGAGCTAAGTGTCGAATGGTGGATGATCAAAGACCTTGTACCCTACATGGTGAAATCATGTAGGCAAAAGTATGCGTTAGTATGTTTGAATGTGCTAAGTATGTGGGATGCAATTCATGAACTTACCAAAACCTATATTTCAAGGTTAGATGACAATGACACATAATATCAAAAGAGATGTATAGCAAGGAATGTAATATAGCAAGATTCCATAAAGCTCGTGATGCATGAAATGAAAATGATACTTATATTTATAGTAGGGATGTGACCTCAACCGACATAAGTAAGACCAAGCGAGATATTACTTGGAATCCCGATGCTTATCCCTCATCAGTAAAGAGGTGGTTTACTTGCTAAGAGTAAACCATGCTTAACCTTATAGGCCTCCCATTTCGTCTGAAGCAACCTTCCTTATGGGCCACCCATTTCAGATACGATTTTCATATCAAACATATCATATTATATCTTCTCCTTACGGGCAACCCCATTTCGGTGGCATCTTTCCTTACAAGACTCCCATTAAGGAAAGGAACCTATGCTAGGCACAAAGTTTGAGGATAGAGAGAGAACCTTCCATCCATCGGTGCTAAGTCATCATCCCACAAGAATACTTATACATACATACATACATAAACATACATACATACATGCTTTCAAGAGACATTAGTTATTTTCAAAACCATTTTGATGCATTCTTAGGCTTAAAGGCCAAATGTAATTTCATATTCAATATACTCATGCATAGGCATAGCCCATTCATATACAAAATGGTGCAAGTATCCAAAATGCTCAAAATGCCAAAATCAATAGACATATATGTGATCACATTCTTGTCATAACCAATATTTTGTGAAAAATCATATCACAAAACATAATTGGGCTTAACCCATAACATAATTTCCATAAATTCTCATGAACATGATTGCATTTGCTATGAATAATGTGAGAATGGAATGGGTAATTGAGATTCACTCTAAAATCAACAATATAATATGAAATTCAAGTAAAAAAATAGTTAAATCTGCATTTAAAATTTTTAATATAATCACCCATGCATAAACAAGCCTTAAAGGGGACGTGCATATTTGTAATCTCATAAACCCAAAGTAAATCTTCATATAATAGTTTAAATCACATTAAAGAAAATATAGAATGGGCATGAGATAATAATTCCATATTGATTAGAATTAAAGTTGAAGGCTTAGGAATTATTGGAAGAGATGAGGCATTAAATTAGGGTTTATCGGGACGATATTGATGATAGTGACAATCTTGATGCTAGTGACGATATCGATCGTGACCCCAGAATTTGTATGCAAGATGAGCCTACAGGGGTGCCAATCAACCGAGCCACCAGGTTCAAGCAAAAACCCCCAAATACTAGTTGCAACAAATATGGAATAGAAAGTTTGAAATTTATTAAGCAGGAGGCCCAGCATTCTGCCAGACGTCTCGGCCTCGGAGCTTGAAATTCTATGGCTCGGATCTTTAGTATTCTCTTATTTATTACTTGTGTCGTACTCGGAGCTCTCGAGAGTACATGCCAGACCGAGTCAACTTCTGTCATGACCCAACCTCGGGGACCGTGACTAGTGCCGATCGGGCACCAAAACAATATCAAACCGAACTCCCAATCACTTTAGTTACAGATTTTCCGGAATTTCGGCAGAGTTTCCTCTGTTTTATTAATTACCCAAACCTGCAAACAGAAAACCCAGCTTTCCACAAATAGTCATAAGCACACATATATATACGTATGCGGGCCGACAAGGTCATCGCTGCGGTAGGACCGCCAACAGAAGTATCATACATACATTTACACATCGCATGAAACATCCCATACCCACATGTGCCCACAGACCTCTAAACAGACAAACAGAATCATAAGACGGGACAGAGCCCCGTCATACCCTCAAATACATACCACAACTAGTCAATATGGAAAATAAAGGGACATAGAAGTACCAACAACTGCTCCGGAGACAAATGGAGCACTTCAACGGCAGGTAAAAATCCTAGGCAGAAG
>JAABOM020006750.1:0-20081 GCA_011800125.2 Solanum clarkiae | reverse complement strand
ACATGTAGAATTGGGACACTAATAGGTACGTGTGATTGAATACTTAGTGTGTTGTCAAAAGTTTGTGTAAGTAAAGAATTAAACTTGATTAAGCTATCCAATTATGCTAATATTCAAGGATGAATGTTCCTAATGGGGGGAGGATGTAACACTGCATATCTTACAATACTAGTTCTATGCAAATGAAACATGATATGGCTTTTCAAATTAGCGCCAATTTTTAAACGTGCTTGAATCTCGAATTAGAGGGTGATATGTATGTTTAACGCTGAAGAGGGTCGAGTACAAATAAGTTTTAAGTCAAATGGAGGACATTACGACCTTAAATGAAGTGAGAGAAGTGAGGTACTTGTAGGACTTAGTAAGCTAGCCGGTGAGTCACCTACTTGCTTAACTTAAATTAGCTAGCTAAATGGAGATGAGGCCCCACATCGAATTTGTCCAATTCTGATTATGAATAAAGTCCGCGTTAAGAGTGTAACTTTAGCCCGTGTTTTACCATAGTAAATGGACAATACTTACCACCCAAGATGAATAATAAAAGGGCCCAAGTACATCACAATCCACTTGACTAATTGGGCCCAAAACTAAGTAAGGAGAAAAAGGAAAAACGGGCAGCCAAAGCCCAACCAATTTGAACCCAATAAGGCCCAAGTGAAAGGGGAAAGAAGCTGCATCACCAACTTAGTAAAGTAAAACTAGAAATTCCTTAGTATATCGTCCAAAGTCCCCTTTTAAAAAGGGTTTAAAATAGCTCCCAGAAGCCATTCTAACTTGAACAAAAAAAATCAGATTATCTTCCAAGTTTTCTCTCAACTCTTTCTTGACTTTACAAAGCAGTCACAAGAGACTTTTAGGGTTCTTGGAGAATCCCTACACCTTAAAGGTAAAGGTAAGTGATTATAGTTGTGTGTTTAGTAAGGTTTCTTCGTGAAAAACAAGAGACTATGTTGGTTAGGTACATGCTGAAAATTTTGGACAGCATGTGTTCCAAGATTGTTATACATTTTTTCTTGTTTATTTGGAAGATTTTCTCTTTTTAATTGGATTTATTATGAAGAGATAACACTGTTCTTAATGAGTATTAGTTCTTTAATGATGTATAAAGGATGTTGAACCACTTTTACAGTCCGCAAAAGTGAGTTCTTATAGGATATCGCAATTGTGTTCTTAGTACGAACTTGTGGACTAATGGATGGAAGGTTATTGCCTCACGTCCTTCATGAATGCCTTACTATAAGACTATTCTAAGGTTGTTTTTATGTATATATGTGTTGAGTACAGTTTGGATAAAGTTGAAATAGGTTCGGGATTGTCGACGTCAAAATGTAGCGAAAGGGGTGTAACGTTATGCCGCCTATTTGTATGTTGCATGGAATTATCATGTGTTGTGCTTTATGGGATATTGTAAGACTGTTATGGCACTAAAATAGGCTGCACATGATATGTATATGAGAATGTGTATTAGAAAATACAATTAGGGAGGAAAGGTTGAAAGAATACGCTCGGGTTTACAATTATACGGTTGTTGCCCGTATGTTATTTTTTTTATGAGATTGGGCTACCAAGATATGTCTATTGGCTGCTAATGCTAGTTTTACTACCTACTATGTTGTAGATAAATATTTGGAGGAAAGGAAGGTTATCTCGAGATAATAGAGAGGTCATACAACGAGGTATGTAAGGCTACTCGATTTCGTATTACTTGGCATGAAACCTAGGTTCTCCCTTAGTACATAGAGGCTCTTATCTACTTCGACATAAAAAACGTCCATGTCTCTACTCTTTCACATGTTTCTATGCTCCCATACATAGTCACCTTCAAACCTACATACATACTTGGGTACCAAGATACACGAGTTCGTTCTACTAAATAAAGTTCATGTGTTATTCTACCTCCTATGCATTTCATCATTTATGTAACCTACTCCTTTCATTATGGTGTTGTCTTTTTGATTATTTACATATCATATGTTATATCTACAGTCCTCTAGTACCAATATTATGACCACCAAAAAAATCATCCCAAAAGTAATTGAAAGATAAAGTATACTGCTTGTCGATGAGTGGTAACCCAAGGGGTGGAAAAATCACCTAGCCAGGGTCGATCCTATCACAGGGGGTATCCCAAGGGGTTAAAGGAAAAGCCTAGCTAGGGCCGATCCCGATATAGATTTACCACTGATTAGCTGATCATTTATATTATATGTGGTGCACAGATTATACAGTAAAAGTAAAGTAATAAAAAGAACATAAAGTACATGATCCCACAGTACAACTAAAGGTGGTCTCTTATCCTACACTTGTACACAGTTCCATTTGAGTTGTTGCTTCATATACAGTATTTCCTGCCTTACATATTCAGTACATTATCTCGTACTGACATCCCTTATAAGGGACATGCATTTCATGCTACAGGTACAGGTGCAAGTAGATCTCCCAAGTAGGAGTACAGGATATCCAGTTGTTGTTACCAAGCTCCAGGTTGCTTCGGAGCTTTGTGTGTCTAGACCTTATATTTTTGTATTGTATAGTTAGTCGAGGCGGCGCCTGTCCCGACCATTATCAGATAGTTTTTATTATCTAGAAGCTTTGTTGACTATTTAAATTAAAGTTTGGTCATGTCTCGTACTTTAAACACCGTGGCCCCAACAGCTTAGCCATATGCATATCCTTTTGGCTTGTTATCACTGTTTATTTTCTTAAAGGCATGTGAAATGTAGAAATACCTTATAATATGTATAGAAAGCGCATGGATCTAGGTTGGTTCTCCCGAGCCTTATCGGTAATGGGTGTCAGTCCTCCCCAACAGGACTTTGAGCATGACACCATATCAGCTTTTTTAAAACAAGATCAGGTAGCTATTTAGCAAACCAAACCATATTGATGCATTTGACAACACAACTATGACAAGCAAAGGAATATCAACAATTGACAATCACTAAATATGTAAAATGTTGACAATGTAATGCAAATTCCCTCACAAGAAAGAAGTCTCTTTTAACACTCAATGAAGATTTCAAGAATTAACCGTGGGACTGTGCAAGCATACTAACTTTCACAAATGGCATTCATGTGTGATGATCATTCCATAGGCTTGCTCGTATACTCATAACCCGAACTTTTGACTAATTAGGTTAGGATCACTTTAAGACTTTATAAGCTCGTAACATAGGCTCATGGGGCTTTGGTATGGCATTTTGGAAAATTAGTTACTGAAGGTCAACCTTGAACCACGCTTCTGACACTTTCACCTTCACCTTTACACTCAATCATTTCCACCTTATTCTCCCTTTCTTCTCCATAATTCAAGATTTTTTCGGTATTTTATTCACAATTTCAGCTCTTGCCTCATTTTTCATAAATCATTTTGCTTTTTCAACTCAATCTAAGGCATCTTTTTCCTTTTTTTTCACATGGTACATGATTTTTCTCTTGTTTTTTCTAATTCCAACTCACCACCTCATTTTTGCTATTTTACCTCTATACTAGCCACCCTCAACTTATGCTTTTAGCCTACATCAAAGTGCACAATATCTATTCTCAAACCAGGGCAACTACCCTCAACTTAGGGTTTTTGCCTAAATCAAGATTCACAGTAGTCAAGAATAGACCAGGGTTAATCTTGTCACGACCCAAATCTGGGGTCTAGGAATGACACGGCGAATAGGAGCCTGAGAGTCCCAAACAAGCCTCATAGCATCCATTCACACGTCACCGGTTCGGAAGCGCATATAAAATTGTAAATACATAGTTCTAAGGGATGGGAAAGTAGGACTCTTGCCATGGGGACATCTTATGAAAAGGGATTAGCATGAATTCACATAGCACATAACACATAATGACTAAGGGATGGGTAAGTATGACTCACTCTATGGGGAAATTTGGGACATAGGATCTTCAACATTTCCACATCATAGCATACATACTTATCATAATTATCACAGTCAACCGCAATAACCATATCCAATAGATAACAATGACCGTAAACTCCAAATACAACACATAGAACATATTCATACAAGAGTCTACAATATGTCCAACAATGCCTCTAGTCATGAGATGGGACGAGGACCAAGACATACCCTGGGTTCACCCTCAAAGTAATTAGCATAAACAAAAATAACAAAGTAAGGTAGAGGAATGGTGGGTTGTCCTTGGAAGATAAATAAATATCTCAAATCAACTCTAGTCCTCCAATGGTAGATGAAAGTAATCTCTAGTCCCTACATGGTGAGATCATGTAGGCAAATGTATGTGTTAGTACATTTGAATGTACTAAGTATGTGGGGTGCAATGCATGTAACTTATCAAAGTTTGCATACGAAGTTAGATGACAAGGGCACATAATATAGAAAAATATGTATATAATAAGGAATATAGTATAACTAGATGTTATGAAATTCATGATACATGAAATGCAAATAATGCTCATGTATATATTTGTCACGAACCAGACCTGGGGCCTAGTCATGACCAGCGAACGGGAAACCCAAAGGAACCCCAAAAAAGCCTCTTAGCATATCATTACACATTCGTGGTCGCGGAAGCAATTAAATAGCGTTGAAAGAATAGAATCAAGGGCAAAGAGACTAAGGGAGAACTTTCATAATATAAAAATCAAGAGACAAGAGAGTCAAGGCTCATAGCATAACTACACATCATGTTCAACACCACCTCTATTATATAGATACTTAGCATGGGACAAGACAAGCAACTGGGCTCACCCTCATAATCAAGACATGCATCAAAGAAAGAGAGAGTCTCAATACATAGCATAAGTTCAAAGATATTGTTCTCGGAATGGAGGACTCACCAATTAGCTTGAATAGATACCACTAGACATGTGGAGGATGATGATGACCAAATGGAACTCCGATTCCTACATGGTAACATCATATAGAAATAGAGTATGCGTTAGTACATTTAAATGTACTAAGTATGTAGGATACAATGTAACAATAGATAGGCAACATAAGCAAAATGCAATATCATAGTCAATCGATAGCACAATAATAATGTGACATGTATGAATGATGCTTGAAGTAAAGCATGCTTATATAGAACTTATTAGATATATAAGAAGAGACCATCATCATAGACCAAGCATACTAGTACTCGGAATCCAAGATTTAGCACACCCTTGGAGGGTGATCAAGGTATATACCCCTCAATCGGTAGATGGACATCACACTCTCCATCATAGTGGTCAAGGTATCAACCCCGCAATGTGGTTAATGGACTTCACACCCTCTATCATAGTGGTTAAGGTATCAACCCTTTAACATGGTTAATGGACTACACACCCTCCATCATAGTGCTCAAGGTATCAACCCCTCAACAAGGTTAATGGACTTCACACCCTCCATCATAGTGGTCAAGGCTTCAATCCCTCAACAAGGTTAATGGACTTCACACCCTCTATCATAGTGATCAAGGTATCAACCTTTCAACAAGGTTAATGGACTTCATACCCTCCATCATAGTGGTCAAGGCAAACACCCCCTCAACAAGGTATGGTCAACATGCAACCCTAAGGATGCTTTTAAAGAAATCATCATAATATTACATTAGTTTCACCATCATAAAATCATATATATCATATGCCAAGCATTAGGCCTTCAACAACTCAAGAATCAATAACCGGATATTATATCGAACACTTGGTGGGTGTGTAGTGCCAGTGTAAAATCATGAAATTCAAGAGTGGAATAATGCTAGAAAATTTAGTTTAAAACTATAAAGAGATACTTGGTAACACCCTCAAATAATTTACATCAAAATCCTTCATCAAACCTCATACTAGATCTTAGATTCATAGCTCAAACATGCTAAAACAATCACAATTTCATGAAACTCCAACATAGAGTGCAGTGAAATCCATAATAAGTAAGACTCATTAGTAAATCAACTTTAAATCATGCAATTTTTGGGAAAAGGAAGTTTGGGCATCATGGGTGAACGGAACCCTTGAAAGAAACCCACATATATTGACTTTGGAGAATCCTTGAAGAAGATTGGAAATGGAGACTTGAAGCTTGAGTGAAATCCTTAAGGTTCGGGAAGGGTTTTGGCACTTGAATTTTGAGAGAAATATTAATCTAAGTGTTTGAGTGAGTATAAGGAAATATCATGTATGATATGAAGGTGAAATATGGTTAAGTATAGGTATTTTCACGTATGGAAAGGCTTAGCCCAAGACCCAAAAGTCATGGACCAAAATAACAAAAACTGAACAAAAATTACACACTGGCGCGTTGCGCCAACAATGCACACCACATTCTAGAAATTGGCACATTGAAATTTGATATTGTGAGTCGTTCTCTCTAAAATAGTGGTTAAACCCTTTTTCGTACTCAATGTTTCCCCCTGAACAAGAACATGAAGTCGGATTTTTGATATCACGCACAGATTTTGAGATATATGGAAATTATGATTTTGAGCTCTTCTGAGGGACATTTTCGGACATTTTTTGGGGTCGTTTCAATATTGGGGATGTAGCCATAACCAACATCTCAAACTCATGTGAGTTATTACATGAATTTGTCCAATGTTGACCTCTCATCGGGTGAGAGAAGATTACTTGACAAAGGTAATCTACACCATACCTTGCAACTCGATCATTTCGGTGATGACTATCATTCCTATGCTGGCACATAATTCAAGGAAAGAGTACGGACCCTTGGGGATAGTCCACACCGACATCAAACCCATCGGTGCTAGGTCATCATCCTACTAGAATACACACATATATATATATATATATATATATATGCTTGTAAAAGAGGCACAAGCTTTCAAATTATTTTCATGCATTCTTGGGCTTAAAAGCCAAACCACATTCATAATAATTTATACTTAGGCTCAAATACTAAATCATAGCTTATGGTTCATGCATAGGAATAACTCATTCATACATACATAATGGTGCAAGCACCCATAATGCTCCAAGAGTCATAATCATAGACATAATGTGATCACATCCTTACCATAACCAATATAATATCAAAACATATCTTAGAACATGATTGGGATTAACCCACTTCACAATTTCCATAAATTCTCATGAACATAAATGTATATGCTATGAATAGTGTGAGAATGACATGGGTAATTTAGATTCAATATAAAATCAATAGCATAATATGAAATTGAAGTAAATTCGTAATTAAATCCACATTTAAAATCATGTATAAACCACCCATTCTCAAACATGCTTTTAAAAGGGACATGCATAATAATAGATTCATAAAAATGATGAAATTCAATATTTCAAAGATTAAATCATCTTAAAATCAATAGATAAATATAACTCATTCATTATTGGAATTTAACGAATCATAATATTTAAAACCCCATATTAAATTAAGTAAAATTCATGTAGATGAAACAAGTCCAAAAAGTGCCCGAAAATATGTCTCGAAGTGCCCAGAATCGTAATTTCCATATATCTCAAAATCTGTATGTAATATCAAAAATTTGACTTCATATTCTAGTTTAGGGGGAAAACTTGAGTGGGAAATGGGTCTAATCCTGACTTTAGAGCAACATATAAAAATTTGAAATTTCAAAGTGGTCGATTTCAAGTGAGGAACCGTGCCCAAGGTGCAACGCGCCAGAGGCGCGCCTATATGTATTTTTGTTTCTCGTTTTCTTGTTCAGTCCAAGACTATTGGGTCTTGGGACTAAGCCTTCCTTTATGTGAAAACACCTATATTTAGCCATATTTCACCTTCATATCATACAAGACATTTCCCAATACTCTCTCAAACACTTAGACAAATATTTCACTCCAAATTTCAAGTCCCAAAAATCATCTGGATCTTAAGAATTTCACTCAAGCTTCAATTCTCCATTTCCAATCTTCATCAAAGATTCTCCAAAGTCAAGGTGTGGGTTTCAACCATTGGTTCCTTTCAACCATGATGCCCAAACTTCCTTTTTACCTAAATTACATATTTCTAAGTTGATCTCACTTATGGGCCTTCTATTACGAATTTGACTACGAACTATGTTGGGGTTTTGTAAAAGTGTGGTTGTTTATGCATGTTTTGAGCTATGAATCTTAGATCTATCTTGAGATTTGACGAATGATTTTGATGTATATTACATAAGGGTGTTACAAAGTGTTAGTGGGTGGTCTTACATTGAATTTACTTACATGATTTCACTTTTGAATTGCATGGTTTTACACTAGCATTGCATACCCACTAAGTGTTTGATAAAATATCCGATTAAAGTATCTTGAGTTGTTAAAGGCCTAATGTTTGGCATATGAATTAAGTGACTTTATGATGATGAAAGGATGATATGTATATGTTGATTTCATGAGAATTATCTATTGTGTTGTGAGTTGACCATAGCCAATTGAGGGATAATGCCTTAATCATCTTGGATGGGGTGGTAAGTCATCAACCAATTGAGGGGTTGGTACTTCAATCACTTAGGATGGGGGTAGTAAGCCATCAACCAATTGAGGGGTTGGTACCTTAATCGCCTAGGATGGGGGTGGTGAGCCATCAACCAATTAAGGGGTTGATACCTTAATTGTCTAGGATGGGGTGGTAAGCCATCAACTTATTGAGGGGTTTGTACCTTAATCACTTCTAAGGGGTGGTCTACCTTAGATTCCAATTACTAAGTTGTTTGATCTATGATGATTATCTATTCCTACATATGTAATAGGTTCTATGTAAGCATGTTTTATTCTAAGCATCATTCATACATCACATATTGTTATTATGTTATCCATTACTTATGATATTGCATTTTGTCTACGTTGCCTATCTCTTGTTGCATTGCATCTTACATACTTAGTATATTCAAACATACTAATGTATACCCTATGCCTACATAATATTACCATATAGGAACCGGAGCTCCAATTGATTCTCCCCCACGTGGCTAGATGGATTGTTTAAGTTAGCTTTTGATAAGTCCTCAAGTCCGGGGACAATATTGATCTTCTCTCATGCTTATATTTAGACTATATCTTGTAAACTTGGGTTTCCAGTTGTCATTATTATAAAGGTGAGCCCGGTTGCTTATCTTGGCCCCGCTAAATTCTATGTTTAGAGTTGTTGTTGGACAAGTATGTAATAATGCTATAAGCTTGACTCCCTTGAAGTTTTATGAAATTAAGGTATTCTCTTAGTCCCTATGCCCTTATTTGTATTCTTTTATTGTGTTTAATTGCTTCCAAGACCAAGGATGTGTAATGGTATGTTAAGAGGCTTGCTTGGGATTTCTTTGGGTTCCTCATGCGTCGTGTCATATCTAAGCCCTAGTTTGGGTGGTGACAGTAGATTTTTTGAAAATGGTTTGGATCTTGTTGATTGGAAGTAAACAAGGATCAAAATACACATACCTTCATAAGATGAAGAGCACCCAAGAGAAAAATTGATGAAGAATCGAATGTGTCTTGATTCTCAAGTTGAAAATCTTCAAGAACCCTTGAGAGGATTTGAGAGAGTCTTTTGAATAAGAGAGAGTGGGTGTGAATAATTTGAATAGGATTTTTAGGTCTTTATAAGATCATTATATAGCATAGGATATCCCAAAAGACTAACAGAAATAATCAAATTTATGAAAATGCCATTAATCAGACGAAATTTTAAAACCCGTAAATACCCCTATACAGATGAGTTCTACGAAAACGGGCATAACTTCTTCATTCGAACTCTAAATGAGATGAAACCAAGTGAGTTGGAAAGCTAATTCAAAGATATTTAATTTGATAGGTCGTGGGCTACCTAGTTCATTTTGTGATAAGATATATGACCCCTTAAAATTGACCCTTCTATCGGTACTTGTGAGAAACTTAGGCAAAAAAATTCCTTTCAACTTGGCTTGATGTAGGAGTCCCATGATACCTTAAACAACATAAATAAGCTTGAATTGAAGGCTTGAAAGTGAACTTAGATCGAACTTGGAGGTTCCATAAGGTGTCACCTTGGCCCAAAACTTTTCGAAACCAAATCTCAAACGTCACTAAAGCTATACAAAAATCTGGGTCCTTACAAATCTCAAGGTATTTCACTAAACAAGGCTGGGCTAATCATGTGTTAAGAAAGAAGTGGTATATGTAAGGCTCAAATATTTAGAACAAGGAATGAATTTCTCAATTGGTTGGTCATTTAAGGTCAAAGTGGACTAATTCAAAGAACAAAGGCCTAAGATTCCTTCCTAGTCCATATAATCTCTAGTCCAACTTAAAGTAGCAGGGAAAGTTCTGAATCAACACACAATGGAAGAACATAACAAAATCAACTCACACACACATGACATTGCATACATAGCCAATAAAAACTCACAGATCATGCTTCCTGTATCAAATTGCCCTCACTTAATCAGAACAAATATTGCCAAATCATTCAAACATACATGGTTGCAATATAACAACTACTCAAAAATTTTGATGGGTACCTATTTTCAAAATATTTCATAAAATATAAAAAGTAAGATATATGCCATAAGTTCAACTACTATATAATACAAATATTATCAACATCTCCGGTGAACACTCCACCATCATAATATCTGACAAGTACTTTGTTCCAGTTGTAGAAATCTGCATATTTCATATCACGTAGTAACATAATATGTGTGAAAATATAGAAAAGAATAATAATGTCTGATTTCTTCACTTTAATTATTGAGATATTCGATATCAGCATATCTAAGAAAACTGGATTTGCACTCTGATTCTTGCTATAAATTCCTTGAAGTGTCATTGGCCCCATTATATTTATAGATCTTGTATTATTGTCCTTGATACACTCCTGACAGTCTTTGATGCTTGTGCACCATGCTCCTCCCTAAGAATATTGTGAAAGTTTCCAATGAGTTCAGCAGAAGGGTAAATTTAACAAAATATTACTCTAAATGTTCTCAAAGATTTAACAAATATTTCAGTTAGTAAAAAGTCTATATCAGAGTAAATATCAAATTCAACGTACATATATTATTACGCATCACTCTTTATGAAAAGCTGTATGAACCAATTATTATTTCCTTCCCCAAATCCTGGTTCAAAATGGTATACTGGAGGTGATCCATCTAAGCGTACTGTCAACAAATAAGGCCAAAATAACTCTTTCAACTTTCTACGACATGCTTAATTTCCTAATTTTGATTTTTATTTATACATATACCAACCTGCTCCTTTTGACACAACATTCTTAACAATTGTTTTCTTCACTTCATAAAAATTTGAATTTTGTGTACATTCAATTTTGATGATGGCCAAAGAACAAATAAATAAGCAAAAGATTGCAAGAAATTGTTTCGTCATCACCATACTGGAGAAGGTAAATAAAATAAGGAATAGATGACAATTAAAGAATAACAATTGTATGGAGGAAAATAAATTTTCTTTAAGATATATTTTGTAAATATATTGCAAAACAGAAATATTGAACCTAGCTAATCAATTTGAAATGATCTATAATACTTGCACTATGGAAGCTCCACATTATCTAGAAAGTGGAGAACCGATAAATTAGGCCTCTGAGAAAATATTAACCACTAATTTTATTCCCACATTTTAAATATTTCTAAATTTATCTAGAAGGCTGGGGCCTCTAAATTTGTACGACCTACAAGTTGTTTACATAATAATAGTTTTTAGGCAACATTTGGACGATGCATACTGATAAGAGGTGGTTATCAATTTACTAACTATTCAACTGTTATCTCAATTTTTTTTTGCAGCAAAATAACAATTTCACTTTTAAATTTACTTCAAAAATTTATTTACACATTTAATATCTACACTATCTCTTGCCTCCTCATTTTCATTCGAACTACAACTAATATGTTCTTAGGTGATATCATAGTAAAAAGAGTCATATGGTTATTCATTCGTGCCAGACACAGTGAAAGCTGAAAATATATGAACAATATCAACTTTCGACAGTTATGAGTAGTTAGAAATTCACAAGTGAAAGATATTCACTAATTTGCATCCTCATGTAAATCAAGATTTTAGATAAAGTGTAACACCCTACATATTGAATATCCTAAAATAATAAAACGTTGCAGAATTTTGAGACTGGATGGTTATTACAGCCAATCTACGGTTTGGGGATGGGACCACGGCTCTTAGAAAGGTCTCATGGGCTTAAGTCAAGAAAGTTGAAAATTTTTGAGTCGCTGAATTCATTCCACGATGAACAACATGGACCGTACTCCTTTTTATGACTCATGGACAAGTTCGTGAAAGGGACCCTAAGATTGAAAATTTTTACTGAGTTTGGAAGTCACTTAATGAGGGATTTTACGGTCCATAAAAGGAACTATGGACCGTAGATGAGATTTTGTTGTTTCTAGATGCAATTTTCAGTAGCTAAATTTTCGTCGCACGTATTTTACAATGGCCAACTACGACTTGTGGATGGTTGTACAGCCCGTAAAAGGGGTCCCGTTGATGGGACTAATAGATTTTAAATGAAGTGCTTTTTAATCATTTCTAATTCGTTTAACTCCTAAACTACGCCGTTTTGACTCTTCTAACTAAATTAACAGATTCAAACCCTGTAAAACCTATTCCTAATACATTATTTCTTATTCACTCTCAAAACCTCTACTAAAGTTCCAAAAAAATTCTCTAAGAATTTTCTCTAGTGAAGCTAGGGTTTAAAGGTATGGCTAGAAGATTTCTTGAATTTCTTCTCCAACTTCAGGGATTCTCACTTGTAGTATGTAGAGCCTCATTCATCGATTAGACTCATCCATGAACCCCAACTCAAATCCCTTTTTTGGTCAAAGTTTAAGCATGGATTTCTATGAGTTTTCATGACTTGATTCCAAATGGGTGAATTATAATTTCTACATGATGATTATACTTATTTATGTATCAATTATGAAAAATTACATTACTTCTTTGATTTTCAAGTGAATGAAAGTATATGATGATTAGGGCTTGTTAAATTGATATAGGTTCCTTATTAATGATCCAAGTTAATTTCAATTATATGATTCATCTATGATTTTCATCTAATTGCATGGTTTTAACTCTATTGCTCATGAACCCACACATGGTCTTAGTTTCCTATGACAAAGTTGTGATTTTTATGAATTGTAATTCAAAGTGTGAAAACATATTTTAATATAATGATGATGCTATGGTGATGAGGGTGACTTAATACCTAAATGTTGATGATATGATGTTCAGATTGGGAGTATACCAACACTATATGAGAGTTATGAAGATAGACCATTCCTATGATATGAAATGATTTTATGAAGTTATGGTGACTATTTTATAACCTATGAAGGTATAATTTTGATAAAGTATGAATTATAATAAAAGTTATGTATATGCATAATTATAATTTTGTGGGATATGACGTAGCACTGAATGAGCTTGTGTGAGGGGGACTGTCTCTCCAAGGGTCATTATATAAATCCTCAAGTCTCATAACTACGTGCCACCAAAGGTTGATGAGTACGTGCCTATCAAGCTAGCTATTTGATTAACTAGTATTATGTATATTTGATATTCATTGTGCTAGGATAGAACTCATAGGGTGAGGTTGAGTCTATCTTAGCAAAGAAGACTCCTATTTTGCTCGGTGTAGAGAGAACATTGGGATTTCATGTAATAGTCCTCATGGTCTAATTGTCAAATATGGTCGTATTCCAATATATATATATATATATATGCTAGGATCATGAAAGGTTTTCATTTTACTTATGGTTTTAAACATGCATTGCTCATACATATTGTTCACTTGTTATATTTATTATGATTATGCATATTGATATTATACTATGAAGTTTCTTGATGCATGGCATACCTACATAAGTAGTACATTCTATATGTTAATGGATACTTCTTTGTCTACCTGATCAAACCACGTAGGACAGACGACGAGACTACTCTTCTATTTCATGGCTATGTTAAATTAAGTTTCAAGATTTGTTGATGAGTTTCCATACTTCGGGGACAAGCCTTATTCATGTTATGTCCTTATGTTAAGACTTTATGACTTCTTGTGATATTACATCTTGAGGGTGATCTAGTAAACTATGTTCTAGTCCCTGCCAAGATCTTATGATATAGAGGCATGAATTGGACTTGTGATTTTGTAATTCCCCTGAGGGAAACATTTGACTCATTTGTTGTTATATTTTGCTTGCTACTCTCTTATTTTAAGCTTGTTTGACCCTATGCATACTTATGATATGATCAAGAGGCTTGAATGGGGCGCCTTTTGGTGTTACATTCACCAGATAACGAACTAGTCTCTAGGTCCGAGTCATGAAAAACTTGGTATCGTAGCACAAGGTTATAAAGCATCTTAGGAAATCCAACATGACACATTTAGTAGAGTATTTTTCATAGGTGTGAAGTGTGCCACATCCATAAGCGAGAGACTATGAGACGTTTAGGCACTTCTTTTTTATCTATACTGTGCCTTCAAGTCTCTCATCCCCTAATGCTTGTCCTTTGATATTTTCATAAAATACCACATGACATGGTCCATTGCCTACGGGAGTTGATGCTGATGAGGATTAAGTTCCTTCGGCTTCTCAGGTTCCTCAAGGCCCTCAAAATGACCAAGTTACTAATGATGAGTTTAGAGCAGTATTACTATGTTGGCTCAAGTTGTTGCTTTGCCAAAAACTCCTACTCCTGCTTTAAGGATAAGAGATTTTACTAGAATAAATCCCCCTTAGTTCCATGGTTCCATGGTGAATGGAGATGTAAAGAGTTCATTGATGAGGTCTATAAGGTTATGGACATTATGGGAGTATCATTCGAGGAGAAGGTCGAACTGGCGGCTGATCAACTTAAGGAAGTTGCTCAAGTTTGGTTTACTCAATAGAAGTCAAAAAGAGTTGAAGAAGGGTCTATTAATTGTGAGATGTTTAAGGCTACGTTTCTTGATTGTTTCTTCCCACTTGAACTAAGGGAAGCCAAAATGATGGAGTTCATAATTAAATCCACATTTAGAATCATAATAAAATCACCCATGTATACACAAGTCTTAAAAAGGGACATGCATATTCATAATTACATAAACTCAATGTAAATCATCATACTAGAGCTTAAAGTAACTTAAAATCATCAAATATGTACAGCCCATACATCAATTTAATTTAATAAATTCAAATAACAAAAATCTGTATTCAAAGAGAGCTTAAATTCATGAAATTTGATTGAAAAAATTTGAGTCTCCTTGATTGAAAGGAATCAAGGATCAAACTCACATACCTTAGCTAAGGAAGGAATTCTAAGAAAAAATTTGAATAAGATCAGACCTTCCCTTGATTCCAAAGCTTGATTGGCACTATAGTTCTTTAGAGAACTTTGAGAGGATTTTCAAATTGAGAGGAATGAATTTGATAATCAAGAAGAGGGTTTAGGTTTTTAGGAAGTGTTAAGGTAGCATAGGAAGTCTCAAAAAGTCATTAGAATCAATTAAATTTATGAAAATACCATTAATGAAACGAGTAAAAAAATTGCACGTCACCATCTCAAGGGAGGGTCCACGTCCTGTGTGGCATTACATGGTTCGTTTGCCCGTGAACCTACACTTAGCTAAAATTCTGGAAGTTAGAACTTGACTTCAACACTTAGAAAAAAATAGGCAAATTTTACCTATACGGAGGGCACCATGCTCACGACCCAAGCCTAGGGACTAGACGTGACACGGCGAATGAGAACCCAAAGTTTTATTGGTTGAGTTCAGTATATTTTAAGATTGGGTCTATTTTCAACCCAACCCAACTAAACTCGTTCCAAAATAATTCTGATTTGAGCCCAATATATTCTCCATATCAACTCGTTTGTATAGCTCTAATCAAACCATATTCAACTTTCTATTCTCAACAATCAGTAGTATATTCACAACCATTTATATACATCATCCAACACTTAGACCCAAAAGTTTGTTATATATTAACATCAATATACAAACTGTGAATTACATTGGCAAGAAGACTATAGCAAGGAATTCTTGTTATTCCCACTTTATGTTGTATTCCGAAATAGGACTAATGTTGTGTGTGTTTTGAATTCTAACAGGGAGAAGTTTGTTGTCTATGGGGTGCATCTGAGTCTTAAATTCAACTTATATCGACTTATTTTGGCATGAATTTAAGCGCTGCTAATCTTACATTGATGAAAACTTGATTGTGAAAGAGAGGAACTGATGCAAGAGAATGCCCTGCTAATCTTAAATTAAGCGGGTCATGACCCAACTCTTATTTGAGCCCAACCTTTTAGAGCCCAAAGTAAATTTGAGGCGGGTCATAACCCAACCCGATTTTTTGTTCAACCCATTTTAACATTTATAATTTCAATGCAACCACCTATTTGACACCCCTAGTTAATATGTTTGAACATACTAAGTATGCGGGATGCAATGCAACAAGACATAAGCCAATATAGTCAAAATGCATAATCATAGGCAATAGATATAAACTTTCAATATGACGTGCATGATTAATGCTCATAATAAAACATGCTTATGAATCATTCATTTGCACAATATATATATAGCACACATATATGGGAAGTGACCTCAACTAACATAGATTAAGCAACTACAACTTGGACTCCGATGCCTGATACTCTCTCTGTTCAAGTGACCGGGCATGACACCCCCTAACGAAGTGTGGTCTACTTGCCAAGGCAAACCAAACATGATAACATGAACTAAATAAATCCACTAGTATAGCAATGGTAATATTCATAATCTTATGGTGGCACATAGTTTAGAGACAAAAGACATTATATAAGGACCCCTTGATTTGATCCCCTATCTTAAGACTCAATCGGTGCTAAGTCAAATCCCACGGAATACTTGAAATAATCATAACTTGTATAACTTGTAAGAAACATGGAAATATGATATGAGTAGGTCTTGAACCATGCTTGACCTCTAGTAATGAGCCTAACTTGAACATGGGAGTAGATCATAATCATGCATGAACCCTTGCTTTAACATGAATGGCTCATAAGAGGTAAAACTCTTGAAATAGGCCTTAACTTGATACTTGTAAAATCATAGATACTTTTCATGAATTCAATACATGCTTGAAAGCCCTTAATCATTATACAGTAACTTGACTTGTAAATCATTAGATCATCAATAATTTGAAAATACTAAACTTGACATTTTATCAAACACATGGTAGGTTCATGATACTAGTTCAAAATTATGACATTTGAGAGTGAAATAAGATGAGTAAACTTAATGCAAATCAACCCACCAACATTTAGTAAAACCCTAATGTAGGATACCTTGAAATCCATCATCAAAACTCATAATAGATTATGTTTCATAGTTCAAAACATACATAGTCTCAATAGACAAAGATCAACTCATTGTGTAAGCTTAAGATAGATACTCATGCACAATCAACAATACATTGATAAAACCCCAACATAATTAATGTGCATATTTCATAATAAGAGATACTCATAAGTAATACAACTCGAAAACATGCAATTTTTATAAAAAGGAAGATTGGACTCCATGGGTGAAAGGACCCAAATGGATGAAACCCATATACCTGAAACATAGGTTTCTTGGGACGAGCTTGAAGAAAACTTAGAGCTTGAAGTGAATCCTAGACTTCCAAAGTTACGCTTAAAATCTTTGAGTTTGGTATGAGATATTTGGTTAGGTCTTGGAGAGGTTTTTGTGAGGGTTTTGAGTGATATAGAGTTGAAAAATGGCTAAGTATGGATGATTTCACGTTTTAGTGGGCATGGGGCTATGAGACCAATGCCCTTGGATGCATAAGAAAAACCAAGGAAAAGGTTGTACTAGTCTGCATCCCTGGCGCGACGTAAACCTATCGCGCATGACAAAATAACACTGCTCTATGCACCTGGCGTGACACGGCCAGGGCACGAAAGTTCTCTAGAATTCATAAATTAGAAAAAATTAATTTTCACTACGGGTCCTCTAAAATTCGGGTTATACCTATTTCTCACTCAATTTTTTCCCTTGATCGAGAATATGTAGTCGAATTTTTGATATCATGCACGAAGTTTGAGATATATTAAAATTATGATTATGAGCATTCTAAAGCACATATTCGGGGCATTTAAATCATGTGTCGTATGGAGTCACATGGTCCATGTGACTGCCCGTGCCTCCTCACTTAAAGAAATTTTGGATGGAAAGGGATCCCCATGGCTGGCCACATGGCCAGTGAGCCTGGCCGTACCCCATACTTAGTCCCAAAATATAACATCCCATACCTTAAAATATTGGCACAATTCAAATGAAACATGACATGATTTGGACCAATTGACGCTAAATTTTAAAAGTGTTTGAATCTCGCGTTAGTGGGCTATATGTGCATCTAGCACTTAAGAGGGTCAGGTGTATACATGTTTTGTGTCGAAGTGAGGAGGTTACGACCTTAAAATGAAGTAAAATAATTGAGGTGCTTGAAGGACTTAGAAGCTAGCAGGTGAGTCAGCTACTTGCTTAGCTCAAAATCGCGAACTAAACGGAGACGAGGCTCGATGTCGAAATTGTCCAAGTTCAACTACGAATAAAGTCTGTGTTAATGGTGTAAATTTGGCCCATGTTTCAGAATTACAAATGGACTATATGTAAATCCCAAGAAGGTGTTAAAAAGGTCCCAAAGACAATACAAAACACTTAGTAAATTGGGCCCAAACCTAAGTGAAAGCTGAAAATTTGGGCAGCCCAAGTCCATCAAGTTGGTGCTCCAAAAAGGCCCAACTTTGAGGGTCAAGCTGGTGGTTAATCTACTTGATTATGTGTGGTTTAAGATGGTCAATAATTCAAGAGAGAGTTGGCACAATAGCCCTACATAAAGAGCTCTAAAGCTGCTCCATAAGTTATAGTTCACTTGAACACAAAAACAAAATCAGATTGCTCTCTCTACTTTCTCTCAACTTTTCTCAACTTTGTGAAGCAGCCAAACGACTCCTTTATGGTTCTTAAGGAGTCTATAAACCTTGAAGACAAAGGTAAGTACTTATAGTTGTGTGTTTAGTATAGTTTTATCATGAAAAACACAAAATAGATGCTAGCTACGCTGCTGAAATTTGTTGGACAGATTCTGTGCAGAAAGTTGCTACACCTTTTCCTTTTGTTTTGGTGATTCCTCTATGGTTTGTGAGTTGTATTATGAAGAGAAATTGATGTTATTAGCAAGGGTTGAGTTATAAACATCACTCCAAGGCTGCTGCCCTGATTTTGGTTTCATTTAACAAGCGTGTTTTACCGAGTTGTCTTAAGCGTTATGTTGATTGGAATTTGTGGGCTGTTGTGTGTAAAGCTATTAGCTCACATCCTTCATTACTAATTAAGTAATGTTATAGTACTGTTTGAGGTCTGTTTATATGTGTAAATGTTGCTGTAATAGTTTGGTTAAATTTGGAATAAGTTTGGAGTTGTCGACGTCGAAAGGTAGCGAAAGAAGGTAACGTTATGCTGTCCGTTTTTAGATTGTGTGGAATTGCGATGTGTTGTGCTTTGTGGGCTGTTGTAAGGCTTTTATGAACTTAAAATAGGTTATACATGATGTGTACATGATAATGTTTATTATAAAATATGATTAGGGGCGGAAAGGTTAAAAGAATGCGTTCGGGTTTATAAACACCCGCTTGCTGCCCATGTATTATTTTCTTATGTGATTGGGATATCAAGGTGTATCTATTAGCTATTAATGCTAGTTCTATCACCTACTATGTTGTAGATAAGTATTTGGAGGAAGAGAAGGTTACCTCTAGGTAGTAACAAGGTCATACAACGAGGTATGTAAGGTTACTTGATTTCGTATCATTTGGCATGAAACATAGACCTCTTCTTAGCACACAAAGGCACTTGCCAACTCCGACACAACTACTAACTACGTCTACACTCTTGTACATGTTTATATGCTCCCTTATATAGTCTCCTTCATATCTCAATACATACATGAATACCATGATACATGAGTTCTTGTTGCCAAATAGAGTTCACAAGTTGTTCCGTTTCATATGCATTTCATTGTTTATCCAACGTACTCTTTTATTTGTCATATTATCTTGTATGATTATCTACATGTCACATGCTACATATACAGTCATACAGCTCCAA
>JAABOM020006739.1:0-20083 GCA_011800125.2 Solanum clarkiae | reverse complement strand
TTTCATCTTTTCATATGTGAGAGAAGTATAAATATCTTCATATACCAAATGCTCGCTAATAAGTATTGCATATATATAGATATATTATTGTATTTTCTCCACGCCATAAATTAAAATCAAAATCATACATAAAAAGTAGGAGCATAACTCATAAATTGAGGTTAGAAATTCTTGTAAATGCATACATAAATTGAAATGCATCAAGATCAACATAAATATCATTAGAAGTCACAAAACATTTATTCGACTCAAAAAAATTATTTTAAAAATTGAAAGAAAAAAAAGGAGGTGGGGGGGGGGAGGGGGGCTCATGTCTTGGACCATCTCCAGAGCATATCTAGACAACTTAATAAACTTGAGACTGTACTCCTTAATGGTCATCCCTCCTTGTTTCAAGTTCACGAACTTGTCAATTTTCGCCTCCCTCAACTCTTGAGGAAAGAAATGATCAAGAAAAGCAGCTTCAAACTCCTCCCATTCTGTAGGCTTTGCGTCCTCACCTCTACAATCCTCCCATTGGTTATACCAAACATTAGCAACATCTTTCAGCTTTTAGAAAACAAGTTCTACTCCCTCAATCTCGTCAGCATGCATAGCTTTCAAGACCCTATACATCTCGTCAATGAAATTCTGCGAGTTCTCCTCCACCTTAGACCCCGTATACACTGGCGGGTTCATACTCAAGAAATCCCTGAGTTAGGTTGCAGCTGAGGACTCCTGTGAGCTAGAACTAGGAGCTTGAGGACCCCGACTGTTACCCTGAGAGGCCACCAACTGAGTCGACATAGTAATGGTTCCCCTGAACTTTGACTCTGTGGTGGGAGCTGGCTGGGGCTGTGCTGGGGACACTTGTGGGACCTTAACAGTCCAGGTAGGCCATCCCTGTCTCCTTGTCTCCCCGTCTCCTCATCTCTATCTGGACCGAGACTACGGGTTGGGTATTCTCAGCAGCTGGGGCTGAGGCATCTCTGTGAGTAGCTGTTCTCTTTGGTGGCATATTCTATAAATGTGTAATGCACGAATAAAAATGAGATTTTCATAGATCTAAACTCTATCGCACGAATTCAGATCATAGAAGAAGGGTAACACTTCCTAATGTCCTATAGCCTCCTGCTTATGAAGTGTGGTGCAGAACACACCTATAAACATGACTCTACTAGACACGACTTCATAGACTCCCTAGGTCACTCAAACTCTGGGCTCTGATATCAAGTTTGTCACGCCCCGGGAGGGTACCCTAGACGTAACTAGCACTCAGAGACTATTGCTAGTCCCCAAATGAACCACCTGACCTCAGTATATTCGTTCAATCCATTGATTAGCAGAAGACATTATATAAATGACAAATAACCTATCAGTGGGCTACTCTACCTCATCATATTGAAGCCAAGAATAAAAGCCATAGGCCACAAGACTAGTCATTTTCGTCCATCACATATAATAATAATAAAGATAGTCAATGAAAGGAAAAAGGGGAATGAATTCTGACATCAACCCATCATCTCTCTACGTCTATGAAGCCTCTATTTCTAATAGGTCTAGGATGGTACCATGACAGGCCATGGCTACCACAAACTCAGAATAACTTAAAACAAAAAGAAACGAAAATAAAGACATCCTCTAAATGTAGGGGAGGACTCACTAAGTCTCTAGCTGAAAGTCTGTGAACCTCAACGATTTATCTATTGAAGTCCTCTTTCTACTAAATCTGCATCATGAAATGATGCAGTGCCAAATGGCGTTAGTACGTGGAATGTACTATATGTAAAATGGGCTAAAGTAAATGATATAAACAAGATAACATGGAACAATATCAACTCATCCGGTCCTCATCTCATCTCAGAATAAAGAGTAGACACTATCACAATTAACATCAGTAAGGACTCATACCATAACATCAACATCCGAGTATTATCAAGAGGGAACCTATCTAGGAGTTTCTCGAACCTACAGCCATCAAATATGAGCCTGTGATAACTCAACAAATCTATGTCATTGCCACATCTACCTGGTACCTTACCGAGATAAAGAGTGTGCATCATTGTATTAGATACAGAATAAAATAACATCACGTCCCCTTTCGGGACTAAGGAAATATCCGTTCTGACAGTCTGATCCTCCCCTACGTTGGCCATGTAGTTATGAGTGCGAGTGGTACTTACTCTCACCCATTTTAGTGCTTGATACTTCTCCCAGGACTCAATATGCTCATAAACATCAACATCAAGATTTCTCATCATTTAGTCTCTTTTGGACAAAGAACATCGACTCATCTCATCAGTCAGTAACTCAATGGGTTTGGAACATTCTTTTAGAATTAAGTTCAACCTCTTTAATAGCTTAGGGATTTCAATCTCATCAACATCATCATCATCACACTCAATTCAGGCCCAGAACCATAACGACAAACACATTTATATCATCAAGGCTCTAGACCCATCTCCTAAGTTCGTTCTTGCATGCTTTTCAAGAGTTAACATATATGGTTTATACAATATCTCATGAAAAGTATTCAAAAGAAGAAAACAAGTTTATGATGATCATCAATTCAAGAAAATATATGTAGTATAGAAGTAGTTTGCAGTAAAACATTTAGAAATTATACAGAACCTTTCACCTTCAACCATCAACTTTCTACAATCAGAAGGGGCACATGAGAGAACATTATCATATTTTGGGTAGCTTTTACATACCTAGGATGAAGATTATACTAATCTTCAATAAGAATTTGACCCAAACTTTGGAAATCCTCAATCCCTTCTTGTTATCTCTCTCAGAAACTTTCACATACTTAGAACCAGGAGAATATGGGTTTTTGTGAAATACTTTGATACGAATTAAAGGAGTTAAAACACATTTTGCAGTATTAAATTAGGTTAGGAATACCAAAAATACCCCTCCCAAAAGAGAACTAAAAATTTACACTTCGTAGACATATGTTTGCGTCGCGCCAGGGGCGCAAACATGTATATTTTTGCATTTTTCTGAAAATTCCAAGTTTTCGTCAAAAAATCAAAAAAATAAACAAGTTTTACTTCGCGCCCCATCCGCATCGCACCAGGGGCGCGAATCGACACTGTTTTCGGTTAAATTAGCAAAAATTATTTTTCAACCCAGTTGTTCTAAAATCGGGTCGAGACCATTTTTCCAGTCGGTTTTCCACCCTGATCGCAAATCCAATCTCGAATTTTCCATAGAAGTTTGGGAAGATGCATTATGAGCATGATTACATTCTAGGGGCATTTTGATAAGTTATGGGGTATTACATCATCTCCCCTTGGGATCATTCATCCTTGAATGATGAGTAAAGGTATAATGCTTGCACGAATAGACTCAAAAGTCATCTCACTCCTCACTAGAGAACTCTTGAACTCTCTACTACCATCACTTATCTAACTTTGTCTTAGAGTCAAGAATAGAATTGATACATCAATGTGGTAAAGGAAATTTCTATTATGTTAAGGATAAGGACATTACCTTTGACATCTTCTTCATTTGGCATGAATATGTTTGGTTATTTGAGTTTCATCGCTTCCTCAGCTTCCCATATAGCTTCCTCAATGAATTGATTCCTCTATAGAACTTGGATGAAGGTTATCTCCTAGTTCTGCAGCTTACGAACTTGTCAGTCAAGGATCTGGACTTGAATTTCCTCATAGGACAAGTTATCCTTTACTTCTGTACTCTCAATAGGAATTGTAAAAGCAGGATTTCCTAAACACTTCTTCAACATCGAAACATGAAATATCGGATAGATCCCATCTAGCTCGGAAGGCAAGTCTAACTCATATACGACCTCCCAATCCTCCTTATGATTTGATAGGGTTTGATGTAGTGTGGACTCAACTTTCCCTTCTTACCAAACCTCATGACACCCTTCATGGGTGACACCTTCAAGTACACCTAATCATCCACCTCAAACTCCAAATCCCTTCTCCTTATGTAAGTGTGGGACTTTTGGCGACTCTATGTTGTGTTCGGTCTTTCTCTAATGAACTTCACCTTCTCCATGGATTGGTGGACAAGATCAGGTCCAATCTATTCAGCTTTACCAACCTCAAACCACATAATCGGCGATCTACATCTCCTCCCATACAAAGCTTCATAAGGGGCCATCTAGATACTGGCATGGTTACTATTGTTGTATGCAAATTCGATCAATGGTAGATGATCATCCTAATTTCCCTTGAAGTCAATGACACAAGCTCTCAACATATCCTCTAAAGTCTAAATGGTGTGCTATGCCTAGACATCTATCTGTGGATGAAAAGCCGTGCTCAAATGTACCTTGGTACCCAATCCCTTCTGAAAAAATCTCCAAAATTGGGAGGTGAATTGAGCTCCTCTATCCGAGATGATGTCCAAGGGAACCCCATGCAACCTCACAATCTCATGAATGTATAGCCGGGTACATTCTTTGATGGTATTAGTGGTTTTGACTGCCAAAAAGTTGGCTGATTTAGTCATCTTTCCACGATCACCTATATCGAGTCATGCTACTTTCGGGACCTTAGTAAATTGATAATGAAATCCATATTGATCATCTTCTACTTTCACTCTGGAATTTCGAAGTTCTGAGCTAACCCACAAGTTTTTTGATGCTCAACCTTGACCTGTTAACAATTGGGACACTTAGAGACAAATTCAGCGATGTCCTTGTTCATTCTATTCTACCAATAGATTTCTCTCAAATCCTGGTACATCTTAGTGGAGCTAGGATGGATCAAATATCTGGAGCTATGAGCTTTAGCCATGATTCTCTCTCGAACACCATCAACATCGGGCACACACAATCTACTATGGTATCTCAACACCCCATTTTCCCCTTTGGAGAAAACCATCACTTTTTGCTTATAGACAACTTCTTTCAATTGGAATAAGACAGAGTCTTGGTCTTGCTTTTCCTTCACCTCTGACACTAAGGATGAAGCAGACCCATTCTGAACATTGACCCTGCCTTTATTATTCTCCTCAAGTTGTACTCCCAATCATGCCAACCTGTGCACTTCCTTAGCCAACTCTTTCTTCCCTTCCTCTATATGGGCAGTGCTACCTATAGATAACCTACTAAAAGTATCATCAACAGTGTTAGCTTTACCTAGTTTATAGAGATTGCTCATGTCATTATCCTTGAGAAACTCTAGCCATCTCCTTTGCCGCAGGTTGAGCTCCTTCTGACTGAAAACATACTGTAAACTTTTATGGTCAGTGAACACATCCATATGCACTCCATACAAGTAGTGTCGCCAGATCTTAAGCTCAAACACCACCGCCACCAACTCGGGATCATGAGTTGGATAGTTCTTCTCATGAATCTTGAGCTGTCTGGAAGCATAGGCTATCACTTTCCCTTGCTGCATTAGGACACAACCCAGTCCAACTCTGGATGCATCATACCACAAAGTCTTTCGCCCCATCGGGCAAGGTCAAAACTGGAGACATAGTCAATCTCATCTTCAACTCTTGGAAACATTTCTCGCATTCATCAGACCACTGAAACTTAGCCTTCTTCTGAGTCAGCTTGGTCAATGGAGTAGGCAAGGAAGAAAACCCCTCAACAAATCTACAGTAGTAGCCTGCCAACCCCCAAGAAACTCCTTAGTTTGGTAGGAGAGATCGGTCTAGGCCAAGTCTTAACCGCCTCTATCTTATAAGCATCCACTCGAATACAATCGCCCGAGGCAACATGACGTAGGAAGACCATGGACGTGAGCCAAAACTCACACTTCGAGAATTTCGCATACAGTTCATGGTCTTTGAGAGTTTGTAAAACCACTCTAAGATGATTATCATGCTCCTCTTCATTCTTAGAGTACACCAGAATGTCATCAATAAATACAATCACAAACACGTCAAGATACGGTCTGAATACTCTGTTCATCAAATCCATGAAAGCTACATGTGCATTAGTCAACACAAAAGACATGACCAGAAACTCAAAATGACCAAACTGTGTCCAAAAGGCTGTCTTTGGAATATCACTTTCTCTCACCTTCAACTAATGGTAACCCGATCTGAGGTCTATCTTGGAGAAGCAAGTAGCACTTTGAAGTTGGTCAAATAGATCATCTATCCTGGGAAGGGGATACTTATTCTTTATTGCGACCTTGTTCAGTTGTTGGTAGTCTATGCACATTCTGAGAGACCCATCTTTATTACGCAAGAATAACAGACGAACACCCTAGGAGAGACACTAGGCCTTATGAAACCTATCTCTAACAGGTCTTTCAATTGTTCTTTCAGTTCTTTCAACTCAGCAGGGGCCATTCTATAAGGGGAATTGAGATATGTTGGGTATCGGGGAGAACATCGATCCCGAAGTTAATCTCCGAGTCAGGAGTGACTCCAGGTAGATCATCAAGAAATACCTCAAGAAACTCATTCAAAATCAGGACTGACTCAAGAGTAGGAGATTCAATATCATCAGACTTTAACTCACACGAGGTGATAAGTACAACCTTTAGAGATCAACTTTCTGGCTCTAAGATAGGAGATAAACTTGCCTTTAGGTGCAATAGAACTTCCCTTCCACTCTAGAACAGGATCATTAGGAAATTGAAACTTAACAATTCAGGTTCTACAATCAAAAGAGGCATAATAGGCATGAAGCCAATCCATGCCAAGGATCACGTCAAAATCCACCATCTCCAACTCTACCAAGGTATCTCTATGATACATGGATACTACACAATCCTTGTAAACCATCTTAGCTAAGATGGACTCACTAGTAGGGGTGGAAACAACAAAAGGTTCAAGCAAACACTCTGGGAGGATCCCAAATTTACCAGCCACATAAGGAGTTACAAAAGATAGGGTGGTACTTGGGTCAAGTAATGCATAACAATTAAAAGTACAAACTTGAAATGCATAACAACATCTGGTGCTGTCTCCTAGTCCTGATGAGTCCCCATGGCATAAAGACATTTAGTCTTACCTTTTCTACCCGTAGTAGTTCCCCTCTGATGACCACTAGCTGGGAGAGTTGCAGAGGACTGGGCTCTATTGCTCTCTTCACCGCGCCTCCTCTTCGGGCACTCGTACTGGAAGTGGCCAGTTTGTCCACATATGTAGCAAGCATTCGTGCCCATACGACACTTACCCAGATTATGTTTACCACAATTATTGCAGGGTGGCTTTCCCTTCACACCATGGGTCACGCTAGCTTGAGATTGAGAACCTTGGTCCCTAAACTTCTGATAATCATAAGACTTATGATCATACCTATTTGGTTAGACGGGTGAACTTGCTACAGAGGGTACATGATGGGATGATCTTTTCTAGAAGTAGGACTTGTCACCCTTATTCTACCTCTGCTGGCAAGGCTCATGCCCTACTAACCTTGCTTTCCTGTACATCTACTCTTCTCTATCTCTTCACTTATCCTCCTCTATCTATTGGGCATACACTATAATCCTGGAAATGTCCGTACATAGGATTAAAAAGGTTGCCTTGCACTCTTTGCTTCAAGTTTACGAACTCGTCAACCTTCGCCTCCATCAACTCTTAAGGAAAGGAATGATCAAGAAAAGCAGATTCAAACTTCTCCCCTTTTGCAGGCTATGCATCCTCACCTCTACCATCCTCCCATTGGTTATACCAAACATTACCAATATCTTTCAGCTGGTAGGAAGCAAGTTCCATTCCCTCAATATCATTGGCCTGCATAGCTTTCAAGACCTTATACATCTCGTCAATGAAATTCTGCAGTTCCTCCTCCACCGTAGACCTCGTATACACTGGCGGTTTCATCCTCAAGAAATCCCTGAGTTGGGTAGCAGTTGAGGACTCTTGTAAGCTAGAATTAGGAGCCTGAGTACCCCGATTGTTACCCTGAGAGGCCACTAATTGAGTCAGCACAGTGATGGCTCCCCTGAACTTTGACTTTATGGTGGGAGTTAGCTGGGGCTGTGCTGGGGGCACCTGTGGGACCTCATCAGTCTTGGTAGGCCATTCCTGTCTCCTCGTCTCTGTCTAGACCTAGACTTCGGGTTGGGCATTCTCAGCAGTTGGGCTGAGGCATCTCTCTCAATAGTTGTTCTCTTCGGCAACAGATTCTGTAAACATGTAACATACAAATTAGAAGAGATTTTTATGGAGTTAAACTCTATCGCACAATTTCATATCATAGAAGGGGGTTAACACTTCCTAATGTCCTATAGCCTCCTGCTTATGAAGTATGGTGCACAACACACCCCTAAACAAGACTCTACTAGAAAGAACTTCGTAGACTCCCTAGGACACTCAAACTCTGTGCTCTCATACAAAGTTTTCCATGCCCCGAGAGGGTACTTTAGACGTAACTGACACTCAGAGAATATTGCTAGTACCCAAACGAACCACCTAGCCACAGTGCATTCATTCAATACATCAATTAGTGAAAGACATTAGATAAATGACAAATAACCTATCAGTGGGCTACTCTACCTTGTCACATTGATGTCAAGAATAAAAGCCATGGGCCACAAGACTAGTCATTTCCATCCATCACATTGAATAATAATAGAGATAGTCAATGAAAGGAAAAGGGGAAAGAATCCCAATATCAACCCATCATCTTTCTACATCTATGAAACCTCTATTTCTAATAGGCCTAGGATGGTACTATGATACGCTATGGCTACCACAAACTCAAAATAACTTAAAACAAAACAAAGGGAAATAAAGATATCCTCCAAATGCAGGGGAGGACTCAACAAGTCTCTGCTGAAAGTTTATGAACCTCAACAATTCGACTGTTGAAGTCCTCTGTCTATTGAATTTGCATCATGAAACGATGTAGCGCCAAATGGCGTTATGTGATGACCCAGACCTAGGGCCTAAATGTGACACGATGAATGGGAACCTGAGAGTCCCTAATAAAGCCTCAAGATTCCAAAACTCGCATCATCAGTTCGAAAGTGTATTTAACAATATACACATAGTTCTAAGGAATGGGAAAGTAGGACTCACGCTATGGGGGTATCTTGGAGAAAGTGAATAACATGAGTTCACATAGCACATAGCAGATAAATACTAAGGGGAGAGTATGTAAGACTCATGCTATGGGGTAATTCGGGACTTAGGATCTTTCATCGTACATATGATCAAGTCTCATAACGATAGTCAAAGATAACCAAATACATAACATAAACTTAACCATAACCATAGCATATATCATAAAGAGGTTTACAAGGTGTCTAAGAATGCCTCTACATAGATGGGTCGAGGGCCAAGACATACCCCGGGCTCAGCCACAAGTAAAAAAATGAAAGAGGTAACATAGGTAGATAGATGGTGGTTCGTCCTTCGAAGATAGGAGTCACCACTACAAGTAAACCTCAGAATCTAAACTAAGTGTCAAACGGTGGATGATCAAGGTCCTCGGTCCCTGCATGGTGAAATCATGTAGGTAAGAGTATGCATTAGTACGTTTGAATGTACTAAGTATGCGGGATGCAATGCATGAACTTACCAAAACCTGCATATCAAGGTTAGATGACAAGGAAACATAGTATAGAAAGAGATGAATATCAAACAAGGTATTATAACAAGATGCTATGAAACTCGTGATTCATGAAATGCAAATGATGCTCATATATATACATTGGGGATATGACCTCAACCGATATAAGTAAGACCAAGTGAGCTATTACTTGGAATCCTGATGAAATCCCCTCATCGGTAAAGAGGTGATCAACTTGCCAAGTGTAGACCATACATCACCTTACATGACAACTCCCATTTTGCATGAATTAACCTTCCTTATGGGATAACTCCCATTTCGGATAGGATTCTCATATCAAAAATATCATATCATATCCTTTCTTCCCCTTACGGGACAACTGCCTTTTCGAAAGCATCTTTCCTTACGGGACAACTCCCATTTCGGAAAGGAAACCTATGCTAGTCATATAGTTCAAGAAAAGAGAGTGAACCCTCTATCCATCGATGGTAAGTCATCATCCTACAAGAATACATATATGTATATAGATATACATGCTCTTAAAAGACAATAATCATTTTCAAATCTATTTCAATGCATTTTTGGGCTTAAAGGTCAAAACATAATCTCATAGTTAATATACTCACGTTTAGGAATAGCCCATTCATATACGAAATGGTGCAAGCACCCAAAATGCTCGAAGAAACAAAATCATAGACATATATGTTATCACATTCTTGTCATATCCAATATTTTATCAAAATCATATCATAAAACATAATTGGGCTTAACCCATAACATAATCTCTCAAAATAGTCTAATATCATGAATGCAAATGCTATGAATGATATGAAAAAGGCATGGGTAATTAGGATTAGATATAAAATCAACAATATGTTGTGAAATTAAAGTAAATACACCATTAAATCCATATTTAAATCCAACATAAGATCACCTATGTATAAACAAGTTTTAAAGAGGACATGAATATTTATAATTCCACAAACTCAAAGTAAATCCTCATATAATGATTTAAATTACCATAAAATCATCAAATAAAACTACCCATCCATAAATAGAATTTCAAGAATTATAATATTCAAAACTCCAATTTAAAATAAGCTAGAAATTCATAAAAATTGCTTGAAATTAGTTTGACTCTCCTTGATTGGAAGTAACCAAGGATCAAAAACCATATACCTTCATAAGATGAAGAAACCCCAAAGAAATTTGAAGAAGAATTGAGTTCCCAAGCTCCAATTGTTGAAATCTCCAAGAGTTCTTTGGTGGAAAGCTTTTGAGAGGTTTTATATTATGAAGAGTGAGTTGAATGCTTGAAATAGGTTTTAGGTCTTTAGATGACCTTAGAATAGCATAGGAGCCCAAAAGACCATTAAAAATAACCGAAATTATGAAAATACCATTAATGAATCCGAAGGAAAAATTCTCGTAGGCCACACAACGGATGGGTACACGGTTCGTGTGACACTCCACGGCCCGTGGAGTGTATGTAGAACAACAGTTAGGAAAAAGTTTGGATTGGAACTAAGGTTTAACACTTAGAAAAATTTCGAACTCAAGTGACCCCCACGGTAGGCCTCACGGTTCGTGTGCCTTCACACGATCCATGTGAGGTGGCCATGCTACTAACCTTAGAAAATTTTTCGAAAGTTATGAGATGGTGATTTGACACTTGGAAAATTTTCATTCTAGAAACACCACGGGGAGTCCCACGGCCCATGCCAAGCCACACGGACCATGTGACTTGGGCATGGTACTGGACTTAGCCAAAAGGCTTCCCCCACGAGGCGTGCAAGGCCACACGACCAAGCCCACGGCCAGTAGCAAGCCACACGACCCGTGTGGCTGGGCATGACCCTACACTTGCCTCTAAAAAAAGCCTCAAGGCACAAAACCAAAGCCAAGTGTGGTGCCACGGAGTGTGACATGGCTAGTGCCAAGGCACATGGCCTGTGTATCCCTCCTTGGGGCGACACTTGGTCTAAATTTTGTCCGCAACGATTTTCTCAAGGTCTAACGATGTCGAGCCACACCCGGGTTATTACATCATCTTCCCCTTGGGAACATTCATCCTCTAATATGCAAGAACAAGGCTTGAAAGGCTTGAATTAGGACATGAAACTCCTAAATAGAAGATACTATGCATATTCATTATGTTGAAAATCATAAAGCTATTAAATCTCAAGTCAAAATGAAATAAAATCATCTGATACATCATAAAAATCATGTTAATGCACACGTGAAAATGTCATGCCATGAGACTCAAGAATGAAAGAATTAGGACCAATTATAGAGAGGGAGGACATAATACCTTAGGCTTGAGTAGATTGAAAAAGATGAGGGTATCGCTTCATCATTTCTAACTCCGCATCCTATGTAGCACTCTCCACATGTGGTTCCTCCAAAGCACCTTTACCGAAGCCAAATCCTTATTACGAAGCCATTTAACTTGTCTATCCAAACTTTCTATCGGGACCTCTTCATAAGATAAGTTTTCCTCCACCTTAGTGTTGGGATCCCCAACCATGTTTCGCAACATGGACACATGGAAGACCAGGTGAATAAAGCTCAAATTCGGGGGTAACTCCACTCTATATGCCAGATTCCCAATTCATTCAATAACTTCGTAAGGCCCTACATGCTGGGGACTTAGCTTCACTTTTTTGCTAAAAGGCATCACTCCCTTCATAGGTGAGACTTTCACAAACAACCAATCTCTAATTTGGATTTCAAGATCCCTCTTTCTAGCATCCGAATAGGACTTTTGGCGACTTTATGCCGTCTTCAAACAATTCTCTAATCAACTTCACTTTCACCATAGCCTCCATTAGTAAGTCTGGGCCAATCAAAGCCACTTCCTACAACTCAAACCATCTCATTGGAGACCTACACCTTCCATATAAGGCCTCAAATGGTGCCATACTATTGCTATCATGGAAGCTAATATTATAAGCGAACTCGATGAGTGGAAGATGGTCATACCAATTACCTTTGAACTCCAACACACAAGCCCTCAACATATCTTCCAAGGTTTGAATTGTCCTCTCAGCTTGTCCATCAGTTTGGGGATGAAAGAAGGTGCTCAACTTGACCTTAGTATCAAGTACCTTTTTGAAACGATTTCCAAAAGTGTGAGGTAAATTGGGTACGCCGATCCAATATGATTGATATAGACACACCATGCAATCTTACCAATTCCCAAATGTACAATTTTGCATAGTCTTCAGCACCGAAGGTAGTCTTAACCGGTAAGAAATAAGCCGATTTAGTCATTCGATCGATGATAACCCAAATAGAGTCAAATTGCTTCAGAGTCCGAGGCAACCCAACTACAAACTCCCTATTTATGTCTTCCCACTTCCAAGTAGGGATCTCAATGTCTTGAGCTAACATACCGGGCCTTTGATGATCCATCTTTACTTGTTGACAATTTAGGTATTCAGATACAAAGTTGTCTATGTCTTTCTTCATACCATGCCACCAATACACCTCCTTCCTGATACATTTTGGTAAACCCCGGGTGAATTTATTAATGAGAACTATGGGTTTCACTCATGATCACCTTTCTTAGACCATAAACATTCAGAACACATAACTGATCTTGATATCGAAGTACACCATCTCCCCCTTGCGAGAAAACCTCAATATTTTTTTCTCTAATCAATTTCTTTAATTCAACCAAGGATGGATCTAAATCTTCCTTAGCCTTCACATCAACAACCACCTAGGATTTGGCCCCATTTAGAACATGTATACCACCATCATTGGAATCGGCTACTCTAACACCCAATCTAGCCAAATAGTGGACATCCCTTGCTAACTCCCTCTTTCCTTCCTCAACATAAGCCACACTTCCTATGGATAGCCCACTAAGAGCATCGACTACCACATTTTCCTTGCAGGGGTGATATAGAACACTCATGTCGTAATCTTCTAGGAGTTCCAACAAACTCCTTTCTCTCAAATTAAGGTCCTTTTGAGTGAACACATATTTCAAGCTCTTACGATCGGTGAAAACATCCACATGTAACCCATACAAATAATGTCTCCAAATCTTCAAGGCAAAGACCACTGCCTCTAACTCAAGGTCATGAGTTGGGTAGTTACGCTCATGTACCTTCAATTGCCTTGATGCATAAGCTATCACCTTACCATATTGCATAAGTACGCAACCCAACCCAATTCGAGAGGAATCACAATATACCGAGAACCCATCCATGCCATTTGGTAGAGTCAAAATCAGATTCGATGTAATTCGATCCTTCAAAGTTTGAAAACTCTTCTCACACTCATCTGAGCATACATACTTAGACTTCTTTTATGCCAATTTAGTCAATGGAGAAGCAATAGAAGAGAACCCCTCAACGAACCTTCTGTAATAACCCGCCAACCCAAGAAAACTTTGAATGTCTGAAGGAGTCAACGGTCTAAGCCAATTCTTTACTGCCTCGGTCTTCTTCAGATCCATCTTTATACCATCAACGAACACCACGTGACACAGAAAAGCAACTTCAGCCAACCAAAACTTACATTTGCTAAATTTGGCATACAACTTCTTCTCTCTCAAGGTTAGCAAAATTGACCTCAACTGATCCATATGCTCTGGTTCACTTCAGGAATATATAAGAATACCATCAATAAAAACAACCACAAAATTATCGAGGAAAGGTTTAAACACCCGATTCATAAGATCCATGAACATGGCCGGAGCATTAGTTAGGCCAAACGATGTCACCATAAACTCTAAGTGCCCATACCTTGTCTAAAAGACCATCTTGGGAATATCATATTCTCTAACCTTCAATAGATGATACTCGGAATGGAGGTCAATTTTCAAAAAGTGAATAGCCCGTTGATGTTGATCAAATAAGTCATTGATCCTAGGCAATGGATACTTATTTTTAATGGTCACCTTATTCAATTACCTATAATCGATACACATCCGAAGAGATCCATCTTTCTTCTTTACAAATAATACCGGAACACCCATGGAGATATACTTGGTGTGATGAAACCCTTATGTAACAAATTTTTCAACTGATCCTTCAATTCCAAAGGATTCCTTCAACTCAGCTTGTGTCATATGATAGGGAGGAACAGAGATAGGTTAAGTGTTCGGAAGAAGATCTATGCCAAAGTCTACTTCCCTTTCAGGAGGAATACCTGACAAATCTTCAGGAAACACATTCGGAAACTCATTAACCACCAGAACGGATTCAAGAGTAGGCAATTCGGACTCCACATCTTTAATCCTCACAATGTGATATATGCATCCCGTGGAGATCATCTTTCGAAATTTTTGATAGGAAATAAACAGACCTTTAATAGCGGATTCACTACCCTTCCATTCAAGAACGGGCTCACCAGGAGGTTTGAACTTGACCTTCTGGGTTCTACAATCTATAGAGGCCTATGATGCATGCAACCAATCCATTCCAAAAATCACATCAAAATCATACATTTCAAGTTCCACTAGATCAGACGAGAATACCTTATGCAACACAGAAACATGACAACCACACTAGACTCTATGTGCAATAATAGATTCACCCACGAGAGTATAAACCGAGTAAGGCTCCCTCAAAATTTCTAGGCCCAAACCAAATTTAACAGGCAACAGAGGAGTCACAAAAGGCAAGTTTGCACCCTGATCAAGCAAAGAATAAACATCAAAATCAAAGACTTTGAATGTACCATTCACAAAATCCAAAGCCTCCTCGACCTCCCGATGTGCATAAAGAGCATAGAACATATTGTTCATCGGAGAAACACCCTGAGGAACTCTTGGTTGACCTTGCCCACCTTGAGCCACCTAACCTTGACCTTTCTGATGGTCTTGGGACAATCGGCAACCTTGTGATTCTTATCACCATAGCCGAAGCAAGCACCCAATTCTTTCCGACAAGGACCCGTGTGGGGCTTCCTACACTTGGTACACATAGAGTACCCCTGACCACCACCAATCGGTGCCCTAGGAGGAGGCACCTTAGCATTAGCAACCCCAGCATCTGAACCTTTGCCTTATTGGAAACGGCCAAACCTACCACCCCGAGAGTCGGAGAACCCATCATCAAAATAGGCTCTTTTGGGATCATGCATTCTACTCCCTTTGAGCTTCTCCCCTTCTATCAGTTCGGCATAAACCATAAGTCTAGAGATGTCCATGTCCCAATCAAGCGTGGATGTATGACATTCTTATACAAGCAAGTCAAAAACATCGAAGACAAACTTGTGTATTCTTGCACGAGGATCAGCCACAAGTGTCAGAGCATACTTGGAGAGCTTAGTGAACTTGAGGGAATAATCCCACCTACTCATATTACCCTGCCTGAGGTTGATAAACTTAGTCATCTTTGCTTACCTAAGCTCAAGTGGGAAGAAACGTTCCAGAAAAGCAAGCTTGAACTCCTCCCAATTAACAACATCACTATAGACTCTCACCATATAGCACTAAGTAAACCACACCTGTATCACATCCTTCTACCAATAAGCAGCTAGCTCAGCTCTCTCCTCAAAAGTCACACCCATGAAGTTTAACACCTTGGTGAGCTCAACAATGAACTCCTGAGCATCCTCGTCAGCCTTAGACCCAAAGAACTATTGAGGATTGGTCCGAGTGAAATCTCTCACTCTGGAAGCCGGAGTGGAATCTCGAGGAAGGTTAGCCTACCTAGTCTAAGTGGTCACCACTTAGGTAAGCATGTCAAAGGCCGTACGAAACTCACCATTAGTGATAGGCTCATCCCGAGGCCCTTGAGGTGCTTGACCCTCATTAGTCAGGGATGGTCTGGTAGGTCTACTATGAGGCATCTTCTGAAACAAAGAAAGGATACCATCATGGGTCAAGAGCTAAACCAACTATTTACAACACGACATAACATATAAAGAAGTGAGACAATTCCTACAACATCGTCGTAGCCTCCTACTCATAGGCATGGTTCACTTCACACCCATGATTAGGACTCTACTTGACGCGGCATATTGGACTCCAAGAATCATTTACAAACCTAGGGTCTGATACCATCTTTATCACGACCCGGACCTAGGGCCTAGATGTGAAACGACAAATAGGAACCCAAAAGTCCACAATCAAGCCTCAAGATACCAAAACTCATATTATCAGTTTGGAAACATATTCAACAATAAACACATAATTCTAAGAGACGAGAAAGTTGGACTTATGCTATAGGGGAATCATGGGGAAAGGGATTAACATGAGTTCATATAGCACATAGCATATAAATACTAAGGGGCGGGTACGTAGGACTCACACTATGGGGCAATTCGGGACTTAGGATCTTTCCATCATACATATGATCAAGTCACATAACAATAGTCAAAAATAACCAAATACATAACATAAGCTTAACCATAGCCATAGCATATATCATAAAGAGGTTTACAAGATGTCTAATAATGCCTCTACATAGATAGATTAGTGCCCAAGACATACCCCGGGCTCACCCTCAAGTACAAGAATGAAAGAGGTAACATAGGTTGATAGATGGTGGTTCCTCCTTGGAATATAGGACTCACCACTACAAGTAAATCTCGAAACCAAAGCTAAGCATTCAACGGTGGATGATCAAGGTCCTCGATCCCTACATGGTGAAATCATATAGGTAAGAGTATGTATTAGTACGTTTGAATGTACTAAGTATGCAGGACACAATGTATGAACTTACCGAAACCTGCATATCAATGTTAGATGAAAAAGGCACATAATATAGAAAGAGATGAATATCAAAGAAGGCATTATAACAAGATGCTATGAAACTCGTGATGCGTGGAATGCAAATAATGCTCATATATATACATTTGGGATGTGACCTCAACCTACATAAGTAAGATCAAGCGAGTTATTACTTGAAATCCCGATGAAATCCCCTCATCGGTAAAGCGGTGATCTACTTGCCAAGGGTAAACCATACTTCACCTTATGGGACAACTCCCATTTCGCATGAAGTAACCTTCTTTACGGGACAACTCCCATTGCAGATTGGATTCTCATATCAAACATATCATACCATATCCTTTCTTCTCCTTACGGGACAACTCCTATTTCAGAAGCATCTTTCCTTATGGGACAACTCCCATTTCGGAAAGGAAACCTATGCTAGGCACATAGTTCAAAGAAAGAGAGTAAGCACTCCATCCATCGGTGCTAAGACATCATCCCACAAGAATACATATACGTATATAAATATGCATGCTCTTAAAAGACAATAACAATTTCCAAAACTATTTCAATGCATTCTTAGGCTTAAAGGCCAAAACATAATCTGATAGTCAATATATTCATTCTTAGGAATAGTCCATTCATATACGAAATGATGCAAGCACCCAAAATACTCGAAGAGCCAAAATCATAGATATATATGTGATTACATTCTTTTCATATCTAATATTTTATCAAAATCATATCATAGAACATAATTAGGCTTAGCCTATAACATAATCTCTCAAAATAGTCTAATATTATGAATGCAAATGTTAGGAATAAGGAATGGGTAATTAGGATTAGATCTAAAATCAACAATGTATTGTGAAATTAAAGTAAATGCACCATTAAATCTGTATTTAAATCCAACATAAGAACACCCATGCATAAACAAGTCTTAAAGAGGACTTGCATACTTATAATTCCATAAACCCAAAGTAAATCCTCATATAATGATTTAAATTACCATAAATCATCAAATAAACATTACCTATGCATAAATAAAATTTTTGGAATCATAATATTCAAAACCCCGATTTCAAATAAGCTAGAAATTCATAAAATTGCTTGAAATTAGTTTGGGTCTCCTTGATTGAAAGTAACCAAGGATCAAAACCACATATCTTCACTAAGATGAAGAAACCCCAAAGAATTTTAAAAAAGATTTGAGTTTCCCAGCTCCAGTTATTGAATCACCAAGAGTTCTTTAGTGGAAAGCTTTTGAGAGGTTATAAATTATGAAGAGTGATTTGAATGTTTGAAATAGGTTTAGGTCTTTACATGACCTTAGAATAGCATAGGAATTCCCAAATGACCAATAAAAATAATCAAAGTTATGAAAATACCATTAATGAATCAGAGGAAAAAATTCCCATAGACCACTCCACGGATGCCTACACGGTTTGTGTGGCACTCCACGACCTGTGTGGAGTACCCGTGGAACAATACTTAGGCAAAATTTGAAATTGGAACTAAGGTTTAACACATAGAAAAATTTCTGAGTCAAGTGACCCCCATGGTAGGCCTCACGGATCGTGTGCCTTCACGAGATCCATGTGAGGTGGCCGTGGTACCAACCTTAGAAAATTTTTTAAAAGTTACGAGATGGTGATTTGACAATTAGAAAATTTTGGTTCGAAAAACACCACGAGGATCCCACGACTCGTGCCAAGCCACACGGACTGTGTGACTTGGGCGTGGCACTGGACTTAGATAAAAAGGCTTCCCCCACGAGGCATGCAAGTCCACACAACCAAGCCCATGGCTAGTGGCAAGTCACATGGCCCGTGTGGCTGGACATAGCCCTACACTTGCCTAAACAAAAGCCTCAAGGCACAAAACCAAGGCCAAGTGTGATGCCACGGAGGGTCACACGGCTAGTGCCAAGGCACGCGGCTAGTGTAGCCCCCCTTGGGGCGTCACTTGGTCTAAATTTTGTCTACAACAATTTTTGTCAAGGTCTAACGACGTCGAGCCATACCGGGGTCATTACACATTTGTACGTGGAATATACTATATGTAAAACGGGCTAAAGTAAATGATATAAACAGGATAACCTTGAACAACATCAACTCATCCAGACCTCATCTCATCTCAGAATAAAGAGTAGACATTATCACAATTAACATCAATAGGGACTCATACCATCACATCAACATCCGAGTACTATCAAGAGGGAACCTATCTGGGAGTTTCTCGGACCTACAACCATCACCTATGAGCCTGTGATAACACAACGAACTAATGTCTTTTCCATATTCACCCAGTACCTTGCCGGGATAAAGGGAGTGCATCATTGGATTAGATCCAGCATAAAATAACATCAAGTATCCTTTCGGGACTAAGGAAACATCCGTTCTCACGATCTGTTCCTCCCTGATGCTAGCCATGGAGTTATGAGTCTGAGTGAGACTCACGCTCACTCATTTCGATACTCAATACTTCTCCTAGGACTCAATATGCTCATAATAATCAACATCAAGATTTCTCATCATTTAGTCTCTTTTGGACAAAGAACATCAACTCATCTCATCAGTTAATAACTCAATGGGTTAGGAACATTCTTTTAGAATTAAGTCAACCTCTTTAAGACATTAGGGGTTTCAATCTCATCAACACCATCATCATCACACTCAATTCAAGCCCAGAACCACAACAACAAGCACATTTATATTATCAAGGCTCTAGACCTATCTCCTAAGTTCGTTCTTGCATGCTTTCAAAAGTTAACATATAGAGTTATACAATATCTCATGAAAAATATTCAAAACAAGAAAATAAGTTTATGAAGATCATCAATTCAAGAAAATATATGTAGCATAAAAGTAGTTTGCAGTAAAACATTCAAAAATTATACAGACAAAACCTTTCACGAAAACATAAATATTTTGTTGTCAAGAAAAAATCCAGATGAGTGGTAG
>JAABOM020006709.1:0-20089 GCA_011800125.2 Solanum clarkiae | reverse complement strand
GGTCCAATTCTAACTAATTGCATACACACTTTTACAACAAATTATTCCACTCATCTTTTACACTATAAGATTAATTTGGGTCAATTTGTCGCTAAATTTTAAATGAAAGGTTCAATCCCCTTTAATTCAAATCTGGGCGACCCATATGTAATCCGGATCCGATCCAATATCTCAGAACTAATCTCATTCGTTGGCTACTATTGATTGGACGGTCCAAATTATTTTTCCCATTCTTTCCATTTTAATAATCTAATACCCCCAAACCCTTGCCTATTTTCCATTTCTTCCCTTTCCTCAAACACAGCCGCCCCTTACTCCTCTAATAGCCATTTCGCTGCCGTCGTTCCCCTCTCCGCCGGAAACAACCACTCTAACGACCCTGTCTCCCCTCTTCGTCCCTCGCCGGAAAATCCCATGCACAATCCCAAAATCTCACCAGCGAGCCCCTTTCTACACTCCGAAAATCCCGCCAGCAGCCGGAAAACGGTGACCAAATCGGTCCCAATTGCCACTAAACCCGTTTCCAGTCACCCTCACCACCGTCACACCGGCGCCGCCCTCTCCCTTCTCCGTCGATCTTCCTCTCTCTCCCTCACTGTTTCGCCCTCGCCGGAAAACCCATGCAAATCCCCAAACCAAAACCATTTAACCCGAAACCTGCCGGAGACCCACCGGCATCCCTGTCGCACCCCCCTCTCTCTTCCGCCAAAACACCCCTAACCCCGCCGGTAACAGCCGCCATTCGACCCTTTCTCTCCTCTCCTTCGTTTCCCTCTTCTCCTCCGACCAAGACTCGCCAGAAACAAGACTCGAAACCCACCCGCAATGGTGAACCAAGCGATGCCGCCCACAGCACCACGCCGCCCCGTCTCCATTGTTCTCTCCGCAAAACCAGACCCAAACAACGAAATGACAACCCCAAATCAGAAAACCCATGCAGCGGATCCCGACGAAGTTCGGGCAGATCAACAACCCCGGTCATATTTAAGCTTAGAGAAATGTTTTGGAATATGCTTCAAATCGGTTCATTTTCCTGTTAATTTTGAAACTATGTTAATTTCGACCTAAATTACTACTTTTCTGCTGTATGACTCTGACTGAGATTTGATTCTGGGTTTGTGCAAAATCCACATCAAATTTTGCTATCAATATTGGTCTGACCTTTTGATTTCTGCAGCATGTTAATTCAATGTAATTTAGGAATTAGAATTCTTTATTATGAATAAAATATTGTTTAGACTAATTAGCATGTTGATTGTTTGGTAATTATATTTTCGGATTATATTTTAGGATTTCTGCAGCATGTTGATGTTCCCATAAATTATATTTTCGGATTTTTACTTTGATCATCGAATATGGAAGAATGTCTCTTTGATTGTTTCTTTTGATTTTATTGTGATTGTCCTCACCTTATTTAGAAGTGACAGGATTTTCACTTGGTTTTATTGTGGCAAGTTGTTTGCAATTCCCACAATTAACTTCCCCACTTTTTTTTACTTTCCTTGTGCTATCTTTTTGATTGATTTATTTTGGGTTAAATTTTGATTGAATATTTATTTATTGATGTAATACGGTAATATTAGCGAGTTTTGACCAAATTTTCTGCTCTTTTTTTATGGAAAACTTGATTAGTGAGATTTGATTAATTAGTTGTCTTAGTTCTTCTCAGTCGTTGGTTTTTCTCCACTATAAAAAGAGGATTCGCAGACAATTTTCAGAACACAGAACTCACCTTACTCTGAAAAAAAGAAGAGAATTTTATATTACTCTCTCATTCTTTCTGGTCATCTCAGATTCTCTGGTGGTTGTCCAAATTTGATTATTTCTCTTCTTAACTGGTATGATTCTTTTATCATATTATTGCCTTCTTATTATTACTTTTGTTCTTGTTGAACATGTTTAGGATTTTAAGTCTGATTTGAAAAGTCGCCTGGGTGGGAGGAGCAGGATTTTGAAGTGTTTTTTTTCGTGGGTCATATTATATTCATTTTCATTTATGTTGTATCTTTATTTTTCCGCAAAATTGATGTAACAAAAACAGTGAAAAATATGGGGATATACTGAAAGGGGGCGGGGAACTATGTGCTAATTTTTTTTTATATTTTTAATTTTTTTTTCGATGTTGTTTTGCTTGACCAGTAAATTTTGGCAAACTTTAATTTAGGATTTAATAAATTGTGTAAATTAGATAATCTAATTATGAATTGTTTAAAAAAAAAAAAAGATTAACCAAGCATGTTTGAACTTTTCTTATGCTAAATATATGTGATTGGAGTGGTTCCTCTATGCCTAGGACGCCAGAATATCGAACCATGAACAAAGAAAGGCAATGGGATGAATTGGATAAATATACATAACTCTTCTATTGAATATATAATTCTTTCTTGACATAATTAGAAGTTCCTATAATAAATTGATAGCTTTTGGAATCTTGATCATTTCCTATAATAAATTGATAGCTTTTGGAATCTTGATCAATCCCTTTGCCCCTCATTCTTCAAGAATAAGAAAGATCCTTTTCAAGTTTGAATTTGTTCATTTGGAATTTGGGTTCTTCTACTTTATATTATTTGTCATACTTTTCTTTTTTAGAAACCGTATTGAGGATATTTAATATTTTCATACCTGTAGGATTAAAGAATTGTTTAATAAGTATCATTTTTCTAGGCTATGTCTGTCTAAATGTGTAATGCTTGTCATGCTTATTTGCCTTAAAAGAAAAATCATGTTTTAGGGCCTTAGAAAATCATGCTTATATGATTTTGTTTTTTGTTATGTGTTTTTTTAGAAATCATGCTCCTAGGACTATATTTTGGAAAATATGTTTAATTAACATTTTGCACTAGAAAACATGTTCTAGGACTTTATTAAGAAATGCTTAGCTTTTTGTTTTGCAATAGAAAGCACGCCTATAAGATTTTGTTTTTAAAATATGCTTAAATGTGTTTTTTTTTGCAATAGACATCATGCTCCTAGGATTTTATTAAAAAAAATATGTTGAATTATCATTTTGCATTCGAAAACATGTTTTAGGGGTTTTATTTGAAATATGTTTATATTTCGTTTTTGCAATAAAAAATGCCATAGGATTTTGCTTTTGGAGTATATTTCTCTAGAAAAATCATACCTCTTAGGATTTTACATTTTTTGGAAATCATGCGTTTAGAGTTCAATCTAATGTTTTCATATAGAAATCGTGCTTATAGGATTGGCCATAATTATTGTTTTATTTTACAAGTCATATAGTTTAAGAATCATGTTGATAGAATTTAGTAAATATTTTTATTTAAAATTTATGCCTATAGGCCTTGATAAATATTTTTAAGTATGTTAATGCTTCTAAAAAGTCAAAATTCTTTGGTTTTTAAATAATTCTTGTGCGTTTGAATATTGATCTATGTCGCACACACTTAGCATGCCACTTTGCACCGTTTGTTTATTTTTCAAGCATGCTAGATATATAATTGTTGGAGGCTATTTGAAATTTAAATGCTAATCACTCGTTTTGCTTGTTTTGTTTGATGCGAGTCTTAAGAAGTCTTGATTTTCTTTTAGTCTAGAACCTTTGCCAAAAAATAGATGTCCAATGTCTCTTGTACCATAAGATGGGACGTTAGGCACTTTAGAGGACGATTAGAATTTTACACTTTTAGTGCGCTTTTAAGTTAAACAAATAAAAATAACTTAGGAAAGGAGGGGTGGGGGTATATAAGACCCTCGGAAAGGTTGATCAAAACTCGAGCTTTAATAGGAGTGAAATCTTGGTTTTCGTCCTTAGGCTAAATAAGCCTTGTGATGCTATAAATGATAAATTTCAATTTGTCTTCCAAAAATAAAAGGTCGAGTAACTGATCCGAGTGGAACAAAAGCGCTTAGTTTAATTCCTCTCTCTATCTTTTATTTGTTTTTATTCAATTGTTTGGGGTAGAATAATTTATTTCATTTATTTGTCTAATTATTTATTGTATTTTATCACTTTGATCCTAGTAACTTGTTCTTTTAGTTATTTCGTCACCCATTTGATAAAATAATAAAAATAAAAATATTTTTATCACTTAGTTTCATTCTAGAGTTCTAAAATCAGAGATCCTTAATTGTTATTCGTAATCCTGCATATGAGACATGAGATAGAGTCGGGATTCACACTTGTGGATCTCGAGGGGTGCCTAACACCTTCCTCTCGAGGTAATTGAGCCCTTACCTAATCTCTGGTGACCTTAGGCTTAGATTTAATAGTAGGTTAGAAATGGTGTCCTAATGCACCCAATCATTAGGTTGCGACTCTTCAATTACTTTCAAATTCCAAAAGAGTCCTTGCCACGAAGTCGTCTAGGATCCCGACTTTTCACGAGAAAAATTTGGCGCGACAGAATGACGACTCCGTTGGGGATTGTAGGCTCTTATCATTACGTGTTTTGTGTCTTATATGGGTTATTAAATGTTTATTTATTTATTATTTCTGCTCTCTTACTAACTTAATTACTTTTCCTTTTTGCCCCTCCCCTTCCCCTTACTTGCTTTAATATTTATTATTGCTTTAATAATATGTGCTAAATGTTACAACTTTAATATATTATCATACCTTTCATATCTTCCCCCACTTGGGACCCTCTCTTTTTTTTTTTTCTCGTGATATTGTGCCTTTGCACTTCTCACAAACTTCTTTTGAATACCCAAGGTCTAGAGAGAAGGCATATGTGTGGTTAAGAGGATAGTTTTGCTACCGTGGGACTACGTGCCTTCTCACATAGGAAATCCAGTTTGTGTCTAATACCACTCTTGTAAACTTAGGATAGAGCTTTATCCACCCTTAATATTAGGTCATGCATGCATAAGCATTAGATAGTTTGACCCTTGGGGTCAATCTACATTAGTAGCCAACCTATTTAAGTCTAAAGGATCCAATCACCCCATAGACAAAATCTGCATACTATGTGTTTATGTGAAATGCTATAAAACTAATTCAAGCCTAAATATGTAAGATGGAGTTTAGAGCTTTTTTTTTTTTTTGTGTGTGTGTGCAAATTTCATAGCTTGTTCAGATTTTGCCTACAATCACATGGTGGTGTGTGTAAGTCATAAGCTTAGAGGATGGTGGAATGAGATCAAATAAGAGCGTGCTATGGAGGTCCGTCAGTTGTTAGGTGGTTTGACTTTCTTGCTCTTTCTCGCCTCCAACAGGGACCTGATCAAGGCCTTGTTAAGATTCTGGGACCCTGCAAGAACAATCTTCAAATTCTAGGATTTTGAGATGACCCCCACTATGGGTTCATCGAACTAAGCTACCGTATGCATCGGATGATCATTCCTCACAAGATATCGGCGAAGAAGTTTCTTAAATCCCTAGGATTTAGATACAATCCAAGTTTGGTCTCTCTCGACTTTGGTTGGATCTCTTTGTATTTCTTATATCTCACTTCGGTCGCAAGGATGGTCACAGGAACTTCAATGAAGAATTTGCCTGTTCCGCTGAAAAATGGGAAAAATATCGCATCAATGCCTTTGTCCTCGCACTATTGGGTACGTTGGTTTTCCCTAAAAAAGGAGGCAAGATAGACATTTCCTTGAGTTCTATGGTTCGAAGATTGGCCAAAGATATAAATCATGCCAATGTAACTCTGGTTCCAATGATAGTTGCTGAAATGATGAGGGCGTCATCCAGATGTGCTAAGGGTAATAGATTCTTCGAGGGGTGCAATTTGTTATTATAAATATGGGAAATCGAGCATTTCTATAAACGACCAACTATATTTGATGCTCTAGATGGAATGGGGAACAAGATTCACACTCAGGTAAGAAAACTGTCTAAGTTTAACGCTCCGTGAGGAACTAGAGAATGGTGTGTTTTTATGAGGGAGCTCTCTGGGTATCAGATTCAATGGAAATATAATTGGTTGCGCATCCAAGATGCCAAGGTGAGGGGTGATGAGCTTTATTGCATTAAACTCATTGGTCTGAAAGGGGTCCAACTATACGCCCCTCTACGAGTTCTTCGTCAATTTGGCTAATCGAAATGATTCCACTACGCTCTTACATGATCATAGCTGAGTCAGACTTTGGAGAGGGAATTCACGGGTTCAAAACATAATGGGAAGATGGGAGAGAGTTATCAATATCCAAGTCCAAGAGCCTCTCCCTTATTGCACACCTGAGTACTATGTCTGGATTCTAGAAGATGCTAAAAGAGTAAACCTCGATCATGGTGGACGTCCTGGGTTTGAAGATTTGGAGGAGAAAGTATGGGCTCGCAATCAACTTAATAGGGATTATGGCATCACCCCAGAGATGAGATAGCAAATTGTCCTTACATATGCAGAGCTCCACATTTAAAGACTTTAGTTTCATTCTATTGTTTTCCCATGTCATCCTTTTCCTATTAGGTTTTTATTTCATGCAAGGTTGTTTTATTGTCTCATGACGTATTAGTTGGATTTTATAATAAAATAAATCTTATCAATTATTTCTTTTACTAACTCTAAACTCCAATTCACAAATTATGACTTGAATTAATTATATCACAAATCACTTGCTTGTCGTATTAGGCCTACCTCTGGCTCAACGAGGTCCTTGCATCTTAGGACAATTCTTTTGTTAAACTACGTGCTATTATCCTAACCTCTAACAAACTATTATTGGTTTTGTTTTTCCCCTTTCTTAAGGTTGATCTGTTCGTCCATTCTGGTCTATTACACGAGATCAAAAGGGGCTCCTCCTCCTCCTCTACCACTCCAAAGTCTGAACAACAAGAACAAGGGTAAGATGGCAAACGACAACAGTAGCAACGAGAACTCTAACAGAGGGGCTCACTCTATTGACTTGGTTTTAAGACTGGAGCAAAAGATTCTGGAGCTTGAAGAAGAAATGGCCAGCATGCGAAATCTTATCCATTTCGCTCGGCACCCCTTTCAGGGTATGGAAGAACATGCCAATACTACTCAAACCACACCCCCACTTGTGCCACCCACCTCCCAAAATCAACCAAATTCCACCAACTTGCCACCCACAAATGCTCAAATTCCCACCCATCACTTATAAAATACATACCATACAGGCCCTTTTGAGCCAACATTATACCCACAAAATACTGGCCACATCCCAATTATACCTCCCAAGCCCACCATCAACACCTCATATGCTCATGCTCTTGGAAACCACAACCAAAATCCTATATATGTCGAAACAACTCTGTATACCCATGACTACCACGAAATAGAATCCTCCCAAAAGGATATGTTGATCAAGTCCATGGCCGAGAAATTGGATAGCTTCACTAATCGCTTGCAGTAAGTCGAAACAACTAAAAGCATGGTTGGGTTGAACTATAAAGACTTGCATACATCCTGATGTAGAGTTGCTCGAGGGGTACAAACCCCCCAAATTCGAGTTATTCAATGGTATTAGAGATCCCGAAGCCCACTTGAGCATGTAATTGTGATAAATTTGCGGGGGTTGGAAGAGATGAAAGGATTAGGATGAAGTTGTTTATGAGGAGTCTTACGGGAGAAGCCCTAACATGGTATATTGACCAAGATGCCCGCAAATGGTCAAGTTAGGTAGATATGGCTTTCGACTTCATAGATCGATTTGGATTCAACATGGAGAATGCGCCCGATTGGTTCTACATCCAGAATCTGAAAAAGAAGTCGGGTGAGACATTCAGAGATTATGTTGTTAGATGGAGGTCTGAGGCCGCCAGGGCCTAACCTCCCATGGATGAGTCTCAGATGAAAGACTATTTCATTCGTGCATAGGAACCCCAGTATTATGAGAGGATGATGCTCGTTGCAGAAAAATTTTATGGACATCATCAGACTGGGAGAGAGAATCGAGGAAGGTATCAAAAATGGTACCATCATTAATTTGGAGGCTCTACAAGCCACCAACAAAGCACTACAATCTGAAAACTTAGCGGAAAATCGTAAGAAAAAGGAAGTGGGTGCGGTCATGTTGGCGCACAAAAGCCCCATTATACCACAAATTCCAACCACACCTCTCCCTCACTACCCAACATCACCTTACCCTATGCCCTACCCTCCTTACCTAACATATACCCCCTACCAAGCTCCCCCTTCACAATACCAATAGCCCACATATCCTTTCTATAAAACCCTACCAACATACTATCAAACCAATCCACCACCACCATTATCTCCTCAACAACCAAATTATAGAAACCATCCCAACTTTGACAAAAGGCCCACCAAAACCTACACTCCCCTAGCCGAACCTATCGCCCAATTATACGAAAGACTCAAAGAAGCTGGTTATATCACACCAATTCCTGCTTTACGTGTTGATACCCAAGCCAAATGGTATGACCCCAACGAGGTGTGCACCTATCATTCTGGAATGAGAGGACACACCACCGAGGTTTGCCGATCCCTTCGAGACAAGATCCAAAAACTCATAGACACTAAGACTATCCAGCTAAAAGAACCTGCGCCCAACGTATCCAATAACCTACTTCCTAATCATCAGGTGAATATGCTGAAAGTAGGAGAATCAACAAATCTAGAAGGATCTATATGGTTGGTAGAGCAAGACAAGCTAGTTGCGGTGATAGCTCCTTTTGTGGTACAAGGGCGCCAATTGTTTGAGGTAGAAGTTGCTACACCTATATCTCCTTTCGTAGTCACAAGAGCTCCCCAAGAAAGCATCGACACTCACGCTGTTCCTTGGAGCTATGAGAAGGAAAAGAGAAGAGTAGAAGAAGTTGATGCTGCCCAAGGGGTAACCCATTTCGGAAGAATATATACTCCAGAACAGTTGACTCAGGGAAGCTCAAGTAAGACCAAGCCTCCTGTCATAGAAGTAGAGGAGAGAGGTGTATAGAAGAAAATACAAGCCAAAGAATACTTTGTCACTGAGCAGTTGAGTAAGGTACCTTCTCAAATTTCCATCTTGTCCCTCTTACAGACTTCAGAACTTCACCAGAAGGCCTTGATGAAGGTGTTGAATGAGGCCTATATTCCATCCAACATTTCGGAAGGAGAAATGGCTCACATGGTTGGGCAAGCATTCGAGGCATACAAGATATCATTCCATGAGGATGAGCTCCCACCTGAAGGGACCACCCATAACCGATCTCTTTACATTACCACCTAGTACCAAAATAAAGTCATTACTAAAGCTTTGGTTGACCCAGGTTTCGGACTGAATATTTGTCCACTTAGCACTATAACAAGGTTAGATGTGGACCTAGCAAGAATTCAAACCTATAAGATGAATGTGAAGGTCTTCAATTGCTCCCAAAGGGACACTATAGGGGAGATCACCCTGGACATGACTATTGGTCCAACAACTGGTCCTATCGCATTCCAAGTGATGGACATTCCCGCTTCCTACAATCTATTGCTCGGGAGCCCGTGGATTCACATGGCTAGAGTAGTACCATCCACCCTCCGTCAATGCCTAAAATTTGAGTGGGAGGATGAAGAGGTAGTGGTGCACGGGGAGAAGGGGCATCCCGTCTATACTGTTGAAGGACAAGGCCATATGAACGGGAAAATGTTCCACACTGTTGAGCTGGTAGGAGGTATTGAGTCAAAGCCATGGTATAGCTAGAAGATTTTGAGCATGTTGCTATGGTTGGGCTATGAGCCACGCAAGAGGCTAGGAGCCAGACTTTAAGGTATACCTAAGCCAATCTCCCCACCTTTCAAAAATGTTACCTTTGGTTTGGGTTATGAAGGAAAAATGCCTATGAGGATGGGGGAATGGGACTTCGACCTGAAACACCCCTGCCATCATTATATCAAACTTTTCGATCTGCTAGTTTCCTTGAGAGTGGTCTAGATGAAGAAAGGGACCTACTAAAGAGTGTGAGGAACCTGTTCATAACATAGGATTTTTCTTCTAGTGCCAGCAAAGCTCAGGTAGAAGAGGAAGAAGATGTGAAAGAAGAATAGGCAAGGGTAATGGACGTGATGAGCGTGATGCTGAACTTAGGGTATGAACCAGGAAAAGGTCTAGGAGCCAAACTGCAAGGAATCACCGAGCCCATAAATCCTTTACGTCATTCAATCACTTTTGGTCTGGGATATGCGTATACTGCGAAAGAATACCTTGACTTGGAACCACTTCTAGCTGGGAGTTATTATCCTGTACCAAGTCCCTTACTACCCCTGCACCAGATTTTTCAATCTGCTGGATTCATGAATGATGACACCAAGGATTTGCTGAATGGGTTGCAAAGTTTGTCCCTGACAGAGGTCGAAGAAGGTAGCTGCAATGTCATAATCAATGAGGAGTGGAAAGCCCCAATGTAGAGAAAGGCCATGGAGACCATCATCAGCAACTGGACCACCACCCCATCCAGACCACGTCGGGCAATTGGGTAGCAATGGAAATTCATCATTTTTCTTTTATACTTTTCAAATAAAGACTTTTTCATTATCCTTTATGTTTTTTAAAAAAACTAAAGACCTTATTTCATTTTAATGTTTTGCAAATTAGTAAACTCGAAGTTTGGCCATGCCTTTCAAAATAATAAAGTCTCTATTTTACTTATTGTTGATGTTATTGTATACTATTTTATTTCTTTCAGAAAAATTACTTTTTACAATGTTGAATTTGAGACTGTGGCACATAATGAGATTGTACAACATAACATAACTGAGACGGAGGCGATGGATGAAAAAGAAGAATACGAAGAAGTTTCTAGAAAGATTGAGGAATTTGAGGGAAAGCCTAAAGAAAATCTGGACGAAACGGAAATGGTAAATCCGGACAATTCTGAAATGGTTCAAGAGACACGAATCAGTGTTCACATGTCTGAGGAAGAGAAACGAGACTATATCCAATTCCTGAAAAAGAACAAGGATGTCTTTGCCTTGTCCTATGCAGATATGAAATGGTTGAGCACTTCAATAGTAGCCCATCGATTGTCTACCGACCCATCCTTCCCGCCGGTGAAACAACTCGGACTCGGATAGGATAGGATTGTGCGCGCCGGGCCCTTCGGGTCTCATATTTTGGAGGGTAGCTTCACAGCAAGACCCTCTACTAAAGTAAGTAGAGAATAGGAGAAGTGGGAGATTGATTCCTTTAATAAATAAGGCCATTAGCCTTTTCATTCTTTAATTCATTCGTTGGAATCACTAGTAATAGCGGATCAGCATGCCAGCTTCAAAAATACAAATCGGATCTGAGTTTGAAAACCAAAGAAGAAATATCAAAGTAATTGGAGGCCGGAATTCTTCAAATAACCAGGTATCCAACCTAGCTTGCCAACATTGTGCCTGTACCTAAGAAAGATGGTAAAGTTAGAGTCTATGTGGATTATCGAGACCTTAATAAGGCTAGTCCCAAAGATAATTTTCCACTACCAAATATACACATTCTGATAGACAACTGCGCTAAGCATGAAACACAGTCATTTGTGGATTGCTTTGCAGGCTACCATCAAATCAAGATGCATAGGATAACATTGAGAAAAGAACCTTCATTACACCTTGGGGTGTTTATAATTACAAAGTAATGACGTTCAGATTGAAGAATGTTGGGGCTACTTACATGAGAGCAATGACCACCTTATTTCATGACATGATCCATAAAGAAATTGAGGTCTATGTGGACGATGTCATCATCAAATCAAGGCAGGGATGTGACCACTTGGTTGATCTTTAGAAATTCTTTGACAGGCTACGAAGGTATAACTTGAAGTTGAATCCTGCAAAGTGTGCTTTTGGGGTTCTTGCCGGGAAGTTGTTCGGTTTTCTTGTCAGTCGTCGAGGTATAGAGCTAGATCCAGCAAAAATCAAAGTCATACGTGATCTCCCTTCTCCAAAGAGCAAGAAGGAGGTGATGAGTTTCTTGGGCAGACTCAACTACATCAGTCGTTTCATAGCCCAGTCCACTGTCATCTGTGAGCCAATCCTCAAGCTGCTAAAGAAAGATGCTGCTATCAAATGGACCCTAGAATTTAAAGAAGCATTTGAGAAGATCAAGGAGTATCTGTCCAATCCTCTTGTACTTGTTCCTCTTGAGCCTGGTCGGTCTTTGCTACTATACTTGTTGGTCATGGATAATACTTTTAGGTACGTCTTGGGACAGCATGATGAAACGGGAAGGAAAGAGCAGGCAATCTACTACATGAGTAAGAAGTTCACTTCATATGAAGCTCGATACTCCTTGCTGGAACGCACTTGTTGCACTTTGACTTGGGTGGCCCAGAAGTTGTGGCATTATCTCTCAGCACACATGACATATCTAATCTCCAAAATGGATCCTTGCAATTATATTTTTCAAAAAACCATGCCCATAGGAAAATTGACAAAGTGGCAAATATTGCTGAGTGAATTCGACATAGTCTACGTCACACAAAAAGCGGTGAAGGCACAAGCATTAGCCGATCATCTGGGAAAAAATCCTGTAGAAGAAGAATACAGGCCTCTGAAGACTTACTTTCATGATGAAGAAGTGTCCTTCATAGGAGAAGACATCTTTGAAGAATACAATGGATAGAGGTTGTCTTTGATGGAGCCAAGAATCTTAACATGTTAGGCATTGAAGCTATTTTGGTTTCACCAACAAGTCAACACTATCCAGCATCAGCAAAACTCAGATTCCACTGCTCCAACAACATGGCTGAGTATGAGTCCTGCATCTTAGGTCTTCGATTAGCCATCGATTTGGACGTCTAAGAGATTTTGGTAATAGGGGACTCAGATTTGTTGATCCGCTAGGTACAAGGTGAATGGACGACAAGAAATCGAAAGCTTCTAATGTGTACAAAAGCTTTGCAAAAGGTTCACTAAAGTTGAATTCAAGCACATCCCTCAAATCCAGAATGAGTTTGCAGACGCTTTGGCCATGTTAGCTTCCATGATTCAGCACCCTAATCAGAATTACATTAATCCTATTCGCATTCATATACATGAGCAGCCTGCACATTGCTTTCACGTGGAGGAATAACTAGATGGGAAGCCATGGTACGAGGATATCCAGGGATACTTGAAGAATAGAAGTTACCTAGAGAATGCGACAAAAGTACAAAAGCACACAATTAGGAGGCTAGCAAACCAATTCTTCTTAAATAGAGAAATCCTATACAGGAGAACTATCGATTTGGGATTGCTGAGGTGCGTTGGAGCTGGAGAGGCATCCAGACTGGTGGAAGAGATTCATACAGGTACATGTGGTCCTCACATGAACGACTTCACCCTTGCAAAAAGATCCTCAGGTCAGGTTATTCTTGGTTGACCATGGAAACAGATTGCATTCGCTATATTCAGAAGTGCCATCAATGTCAGACCCATGCCGACATGATCCGAGTTCCTCCCAATAAACTCCATGTAACTGACTCACCCTGGCCTTTTGCAGCTTAGGGCATGAATGTCATTGGTCCCATCAAGCCAGCAACATCAAATAGTCACAGGTTTATTCTTGTGGCAATCGACTACTTCACCAAATGGGTTGAAACCACATCTCACAAATCTATCACCAAGAAGGTTATCGACGATTTCGTCAAGAACAACATTATTGGTCGATTAGGGGTGCTTGAAACAATCATCACCGATAATGGGAAAATCTCAATAGCGATCTAATGAAGGAGGTTTATGAACGATTCAAGATCAACCATCGAAATTCCACAGCATATAGATCGCAGATGAATGGAGCAGTAGAGGCTGCAAATAAGAACATCAAGAGAATACTATGAAAAATGATTAACAACTACAAGCAATAGCATGAGAAGTTACCATTTGCGCTATTGGGGTATCGTACTACCGTACAGACCTCTACTGGAGCAACATCCTACTCTTCTGGTTTACGAAAATGAAGCTGTAATCCCTACCGAGGTAGAGATACCATCTTTGAGAATTATTTAGGAAGCAGAGTTGAGTGATATTGAATGGATAAGAAGCAGGTTTGAACAATTAGCACTGATTGACGGAAGAAGGATCAATGCTATTTGTCATGGACAACTGTATCAGAATAGAATGACTCAGGCATTCAACAAGAAGGTCAAACTGAGATATTTCTCGCCCGGACAATTGGTTTTGAAGAAAATCTTTCCAAATCAAGACGAAGCCAAAGGCAAATTCGCACTAAACTGGCAAGGTCCGTACATGGTCCACCGTGTCTTGACTGGAGGAGCACTTACACTCGCAGAAATGGATGATGAAATCTGGCCTAGACCCATCAATTCAAATGCTGTGAAGAGATACTACATTTAAACTTTGTCTTATGCTCTTTGTACTTGGAACTACGTCAGACACCCGTTTAAGAGGGATACATAGGCGATCCTATGGAGTTCGGTCTTATCATAATAAAATCTTTATTTTCCCCCTCAACACTAGACTAGAGCATAATTTTTGAGAGGATCTCAAAAATTCTTTCAAGAGCATACTCTACCAAGACAAAGATAACTGGGGTAGAATTTTTGAGACAAGCTCAAAAATTCATGACAAAGCAATGCAGATCTCGCAAAGGAAAGTCTATTCTCGGTAGCTCTCAGTAGACTTCGGTTCAATTTTCTCCAAAGAGTATCGATCTGGAACAATTTCGATGTTACAAGAAAATCTTTCACTAAAGTCATGGACCAAAACATTCCAACTCGACCACCGGTTCATTTCTTAGGAGGTAGACCATTCCAAGGCCTCCCCACTCAGGCTTCGACTGAAAAGTCGCATTAGTAATGCCTCATTTTTCCCGACACCTGCAAGTTGATCACAATATGCTCTCAAATAGGCCAGAGGATTTCCATTTCCATCGAAAGTATCAAACTTCGGTATTTTGAACCCTTCTGGAAGGTTCAGATCGGTATGAATGCACAAATCCTCATACTTCAGTCCTGCAACATCTGGTACATAGTAAAATTGCTTCATAGCCTTTGAAATTTCTTCCTTTATGTCCAACTTGGTCATCTCCTCCCTAGCCTTCCGTTCTTCTCTTTTTCCTTATAAGGGTTGAAGTATGGGATGAAGGGAACGTATGCTTCTGATAGTGTTGGAATATGAAAAAGGACTTTTTGGGATATGGGTTGAGTAGTTGGTGGATTTTGAACGTTTGGATCAGGGTTCTGATATGCAGATGGATATATTTGAGAGTTGTTAGAATTTAGGCTTTGAAGAAGAGGTGGTGTTTGGTGTGATGTGCTGGCATGATGGAGCTTAGGAGTGGTTAAGTCGATGACGGGAGTCTTTTGGATTGGAATAACGATTAAATCTTTTGGAGTATGTTCGGTAGTTGGATTCGAAGAGAAAAATGAAATGGAGGCCTTTCGTATTCATGAGTATTAGCGGTGGTAGCTAGATTAGCCAAATCTTGAGTCTTTTGTATGTAAACGCTCATTTGGGCGATTTGTTGCATCAGTTGTGCAATCAACTTGTTCTTTTCGACAATTGCAGAGTCCATCACCTTAACTTCAGTTGAATCAATGCCCTCACTATTCTCAGTCATTTTTTCTTTCCCTTTCAACATACTTTGGTCAAGGAAGGAATCCTTGGAATTCTTAAACGTTGTGAAGTATGGATGTCCAGCCATTTTCTCAACACAATCAATTCTAAGTACTCGTCGAATGAAAAATAACTCAAAAGTCTTGTTCATACTAAATAATGCAAATATCACACAAAACACATACTAGTTGCAGTGTTTGAAGACATACTATCCCACAAATATAGGAAAATGATGAAATAGGCAAAATGTTATCTATTTAAATTCAAGATTTGTGAATCACGGAGACGTTTTGACAAGATGTTCTCGCGTCCTCTAAAATTGATGATTCTCTTGTAAGAATGAAGGAGGAAAAATAACCTTCTCTGATGTGAGGGGCCAAGCCTTGGAAGGCTGCCTACGTATCTCATGAAGGAAAAATCAGGCGCTACGTAGGTCGGCTAACTTGAATCTTTTTTGAATTGAAATGAAAATTTACCTCTTGTCAAATGAAAGAGTAAAATTTTAAAATTTTGAGAACAAAAGAATAGTGACTTGATTTTTGTGCTTAGGGGATTCTAGGAACTTTCGAAAAGAAGCGAACTAGAAATCTTCAAACAAAGCAACACAAATAATTATAAAATATAGCACGTAAACAGATATTGCACGTCCTAAACTAATATGTGACCCTTTTGTACCAAGGGTAGGTCTAACGATTTGAAGGATGTGTATGCAATTTTAAACGTTTCATTGCCCAAAAATATTTATATGAGCTTTATGAATAGACTGAATGAGGATACATAACATGGGGAAAGGGGAGTACAAAAATCAGTTCCACGCAGGGGTACAATCTAAAACTAAACCTTCATGGAAGATTTCTTCTTCTTGGACCTCTCGTCAACTCTGAACGTCTTTGAATGTAATGCCTCGTAGACAATCTTCTTTTGATTAAAATATGCTATTAAATTGAACTCTCAACCCTGAGGGACAAAGGTTCGCCAAACAACATATACATCCTTCAAATATAAACACATAACATGATCGTCCATTTGGGTCGGGAGCCACTTTGGACTCAAGGTGGTCCTTCTAATAGGCCCAACACGCCTTACGTGTTGGGTCATCTTAGGCTAAATGCTTAGAAGTAGGGATTTGGTTTCGCTTTATCTTAGGTTGACTAAGAATTGGTTTCAATTTTGACCTGGGACCCGAGTTGGACAAACTTCGGGGTGAAATAGCAAATAACGTTGGACTGACTGAAAACAACTACCCATTTACTATTTTCAAAGAAATATTTAGGGTTTTTCTGAAGGGAAAGTCGTGGATAACTATGTAACCGCCCTTAACCTAACGCATTCTAAATGTCAGTTGGCGAAAATATGCCATGAATGACAATTTATAATAATCAAATTTAAACAAAAAAAAACACAAAATAGAAAAATAAAGGCAATTACTAATTATTACAACCCGAATAGTTAGTCAAACAAATCCTAATCTAATGGTTAGAACCTAATTATTCCCCAGCGGATTCGCCATTTCTATTAATTTGAAAAAATGACTCTGAATTTTTGAAAATATGATTTACTACTCAATTTATTTAAGTATAAACCTAATTTTCGAAATTGAACAGAGTCTGCCACTTAATTTTAAGAAAAAATAAGAAACTTAATTTTAAAACCTGACAGAAGAGTTTTAAAATAACCAAGAGTCAGGTAAGGGTTCAATTTCCATTTTGAGAAGAAATTAATCACTCAAAATGACTGCTAACTTTCGGTTGACCGAAGATTAGAAAGTTTGACTAACTTTTAAAGATTAACTAAATTTGAAAAGTGACTAACTTTGAAAAATTGACTAGGTTTGAAAAATTGACTAAGTTTGCAAAATTGACTAGGTTTTGACAAAGGTGACCAATTTTGAAAGGATGTTGACTAATACTTGACCTAGTTTTGAAAGAGTTTTCACTAAAGTCTTACTTTGTAGAAATAAAGTAGATATGCTTTGCACTTCGAACAATAATATCCATTCCAAATTCCTATTATATGATGCTAAAGTTAACATATTAACAAGTGAACAAATAAATCGAATGAAGCCAAAACAACTATGCAAGTGAACAGGACAACAATATTACAACAAAGTAATGAAAAGAAAAACTCATGGAGATTTTGAGTGTTTGAGAAAGCTTCATCAACAAAGAGAAAAGATAACTTATATTCATGTGATTTCAAAACAACCTAATCTAAACAGTATCTCGTATTATGATATCAAATAGTTTTTATCCCTTTTAAATGCTGGAAAGAAGATTGACCCCTCAAGATAGAGGCATCTCAGTACACACTAAATCAAAGATGAAGCAAACTTATTCAAGATTGAAAAATGATGCAAATAAATATGAGAAAAGGAAGGTTGAACATGGGAAGCAATAAGATGACCTATCCCACTCGATTCACTGAAGCATATCTAACATGAGTATGGTGGCAACATAAAGCAAATACCATCACTTCTAAGAGAAACTGAGCAGAAGGCAAAATGACTATATTTTAGGGATACACAGCCATATCAGAACCCAATATAACAGACAAATAACTTTTCCTAGATTTTGAATAAGGAAACTTCTAAACACGAACTTCTGAGAATACAAGCTGTCAGCAGGCCAAACGAGGTGCTTTAATCAAGAGCGACTAACAAGAACAGAGCATACTAACTTATAATGCCTAGAAAAGGGTACAAAGGAAATAAACATACAAGAAAACCCAAAAATTAAACCAGTAGAACATCTTGACAGTAACTTGGGCATAGTGTTAATCTCAAATAGACTACTACGTTTCAAAGGAAAATAAGGAGGATGAAACAAACACAAGTAGAAGTTTAAGTAAAACTTGTATTCAAAACGTTTAGGAACTCGTGTAACAGTTCATGGCTTAAAGCACTATCAGATAACAACAAGAAGAAATTGAATCCAATAACAAGCAGAAAATCAGAGGAATTAATAAAAGATACTGACTTTTAAGGGCTAGAACTCGGCTTATTTACCATATACGAACCAGATACACAGCTACGTATTCAGACGCAATCATAGCTCAACTACATCAAAATCGTCTTACTTATATTCAAAGTGAATGCATATGAACTCTGACGAACAAACCAGAAAATTAATCGAACTAAATAGTAACTATACATTCAGGTTGAAATCTGTTGCAAACAACAACATTCAAGAGAGAAAAAACAACCAAAGACAACGAGACACAAAAGAAAGCTATTCACGCAGCCCCCAGAACAAATATTAGGATTAGGAGTTACCTTTTCGAGGGCAAGAACTGGGGACGCGAGCTGGAATGAGACCTTTTCCACCAACGAAAATTGGTTGTGTTCTTGAACTCCGAGAACTAGACCTTTTGGCTTCATTGTCCGCCGACGAAAAATCCAAAGATGTGTGTACAGAAGAATTTATACTAGGGTTCTTTGTTGATTGGAAAACGACTCTGGAAATTGATTGAGTTTTGTTAGGGTTTTCAAGATGGTGAAACGGCTGCCTAATCAATGGAAGAAAGGGGATTATATAGGTTCGAATTTAGGGCAACAAATGGGGGGAAATCAGAGGGCAAATTAGGGATATTGGGAACGAATTTAGGGTTATTTGAATTCGAAATTGGATTTCTTATCCCCTGGGAATCATCAACGAGGCTATATCACAACCATCAATTTTGAATCTATGACTGTGATACACACCACGTTTTGATTCGGACACATATGCACTAGGGAATAGGGTGACCGTTGGGAGAGAATCTTGGAGTTTGGCTTTTTTTTGGTGGGTTCATTGCTAGGCGTTCTTCGCCTGGTCGATGAAGAAGAAAGGGAAATGGGGTGTACGCGTAGGGAAAGAAAAAAGAAGAAGAAGAAGAAAAAGAAAAAGGGGTTGGGGCGCGTGGCTTTACATTGGGAGTATATAATGATACATTGATATGTATTGGCTGATAAGGGAATTGGGCCGGGTCAGGGGCGTTTGGGATTGGGTCTTATTAATTTTGGGCCAAGAATTGGTTCATTATGAAGGCTGAAAAATGGGTTTAAGGGGTGATGATATTTAATTTAAAATTTGGGCAATTCGATTGCGATTTTGACCAATTAAAGATAATCAAATTGAATTCGGTTGACTAACTTGACTACAAGATGAATTATACAAATTAATTAAAGATCTTTTAATATTATCAACCTGAAATAATTAAAAATAATAACTCCTAAAATAAAAAAATAAAATTTATTTGAGAAAATATTTTTTGCATTTTCGAAAGCTAATTATTTCAAATTGTTAAAATTAAAAGCTCGATGATTAATTTATACCGTGAAGGATAAAAATTGGATGTCAACAACATGCATAATTCATTTTTAATATCCAATGCATTTTTTTAGTCAAAATAATTATAATGCATTTTAACACATTTATAATACATATATATTACATATATAATTTACTTTAAATGCAAAATACATTTGCTAAAAATGGTAAATATTTTGCAAATATGAAATATCCAGGTAATTGAGTTTAGTGTAATTATCTATAATTACATAGTCTGACCTGTTTGGTTTGCCACGTTATACTTGGTCAACAAATAATTAGGTGTAATTGGTAAGGAAGTAAATTACATTCTCCAATTTTTTTGTTTTAATTTACTTTTTATTTCCATTATTTTAAATACTTTTTAGTTTTATTATTCTAATA
>JAABOM020006698.1:0-20090 GCA_011800125.2 Solanum clarkiae | reverse complement strand
CACCTTCAAATCTGCATACATACGTGGATACCAAGTTACATGGGTTCTTGTTGCTAAATAAAGTTCACGAGTTCTTTTATCTCATACGCATTTCATTATTTGTGTAACTTACTTTTTTCATTGTCATCTTGTCTTGTATGATTATCTACATATCACATGCTACATCTGTAGCTCCAATATTGTGACCACCAAAAGAATCATCTCAAAGGTAATTGAAAGGTAAAGTGTATTGTTTTTTGATGAGTGGTAACCCGAGGGGTGGAAGAATCACCTAGCCAGGGTCGATCCTATCACAAGGGATAGCCCAAGGGTTTAAAGGAAAAGCCTAGGCGGGGTCAATCCCGATATAGATCTACCACTGATCAGCTGATCATTTGTATTACTTGTTGTGCACAGATTATACAGTAAAGGTAAAGTAATAAAAATAACATAAAGTACATGATCAGACAGTATAACTAAGGGTGGTCTCTTATCCTACACCAGTGCATAGTTTTATTTGAGTTGTTACTTCATATATAGTGTTTCCTACCTTACATATTCAGTAAATTATCTTGTGTTGGCATCCCATACTGCGGACCTACATTTCATGCTGCAAGTACAGGTGTCAGTAGATCTCCCCAGTAGGAGTACATGATATCTAGCTGTTGTTACCAAGCTCCAGGTTGCTTCGGAGTTTTGTGTGTCTAGAGCTTATATTTTTGTGTTAGCCGAGGCGGGGGCCTATCCCGACCCTTATCAAATACTTTTCCTTACCTAAAGTCTTTGTAGACTATGTAAATTAAATTGTGTTCATGTCTCGTACTTTAGATAACTTGTCCCCAACGACCTAGCCATATGCATTTCCTTTTAGCTTGTTATCACTGTTTATTTTCTCAAAGGCACGTCAAATATAGAAATCCCTTATAATATTTATAAAAAGCGCATGGATACAGGTTGGTTCTCCCGAGCCTTATCGACAATGGGTGCCAGTCCCCCTAACGGGACTCTGGGCGTAACATAAGCGATTGACACCTACGTCCATACCGTGCCTCAAATGGTGCCATCTGAATGCTGGATTGATACCTATTATTTTAAGCAAACTCCAGTAAGGGCAAGTGTTGGTCCCACTGGGTACCAAAATCAATCACGCAATCCCTAAGAATGTTCTCCAATATATGAATAGTCCACTCGGACTGACCATCAGTCTGAGGATGAAATGTTGAACTCATGTCTACTCATGTACCTAAACCATGCTGCAATGCCTTCCAAAAAGGGGAGGTGAACACCAAACCTTGATTTGACACAATAGAGATCGGGACCCGGTGCTACCTAATAATCTCGCATATATAGATCCTAGTTAGCTACTCCGCACTGTAGCTAGTCCTCACCAGAATGAAGTGAGCTGACTTGGTCAACCTATCAACAATCATGCAAACTGAGTCAAACACACCCAATGCCACGGGTAATCTAGTCACAAAATCCATGGTAATACGCTCCCACTTCCACTCGGAAATGGGCATCCTCTGCATTGAATCTCCTGGCTTTCGATACTCATACTTAACCTGCTGACAATTTAAACACTTAACTACAAACTCCACAATGTCCCTCCTCATCCCACACCCCCAATAATGTTGCTTCAAGTCGTGAAACATTTTTGCAACACCCAAGTGAATGGAATACTTAGCACAATAAGCCTCCTCCAAGATCAAGAGGACCCAACCACCTACCTTAGGCACATAAATGCGCCCATTAACTCTCAACACTCCCTCAGAATCAAGAAAAACCGACTTAGCTTCACCTCTCAACACTTTGTCCCGAATCACACATAATTTATCATCATCAAACTAGTGAGAATGAATTTGACCCATCAATGTAGACCTGGCATCAACAAAGGACAACACGCGATGAGATGGGGAGATGTCAAGACTGATCAACTGTCTGGCCAAAGACTGATCAATTGTCTGGCCAAAGACTGAACCTCTAAAGCTAAGGGCCTCTCTTCCGCCCTAAGAAATGCCAAACTACCCATACTAGAAGGCTTTCTGCTCAAGGAATCCACCACTATATTAGCCTTGCGGGGGTGATAAAGAATAGAGATATCATAACCTTTCAGCAACTCCACCCACCAACGTCATCTCATGTTCAAATTAGGTTGAGAGAAAATATATTTGAGGCTATACCACTTCAAAACAAACACCACCGCAGCTAACTCTAGATCATGACTGGGATAGTTTTGCTCATGGACCTTCAGCTTTCACGAAGCATATGTTATAACTCTTCCCTTCTGCATCAATACTCCACCAAAAGTGATAGCAGAAGCATCACAATAAATTACAAAAGCTACACCTTCCTCGGGCAATACTAGAATAGGCACTGAAGTCAATAATTCCTTGAGCTTCTGGAAGCTCAACACACATTCATTGGTCCATAGAAATACAACATCCTTCTGAGTTAATCTGGTCAAAGGATCTGCGATAAAAGAGAATCCCTGAATAAATCGACGATAATAATGTGCCAACCCAATAAAACTCTGAATCTAAGTCACTGAAGTATGTCTCACACAATCATGAATAGTTGCCACCTTAGCCGGATCAACCATAATACCATCCTTTGTACCACATGACACAAGAATATCAAAGAGATGAGCCAAAAACTCGCATTTGGAGAACTTAGCATACAATTTCTCCTCATGCAATCTCTGGAGCACCATATTAGATGACGAACATGGTCCGCCTCACTCTTTTAATATACCAAGATGTCGTCGATGAATGCAATCACGAAAGATTCCAGGTAAGATATAAACACTTAATTCATCAACTTCATAAAAGTGGTGAGGGCGTTAGTTAGATCGAATGAGATAACTACAAACTCATAGTGTCCATACCAAGTTCTGAAAGCAGTTTTCTGGGTGTCTGACTCTCGAACCCTCAACTGGTAATACCTCGACCTCAAATCAATTTTGGAGAACACTGAAATACCCTGGAGATGATCAAATAAATCTTCAACATGAGGCAAGGCATAATTGTTCTTGATGGTCACTTTTTTTAACTGACGATAGTCAACGCACATTCTCATAGTACCATCCTTTTTCAACACGAACAACACTGCTGCACCCCAAGGCAACAAACTAGGTCGAATAAACCCCTTCTTCAACAAATCCTCTAATTGCTCCTTTAATTCCTTTAATTCTTCTGGAGCCATTCAATAAGGGGAAAAGGATATAGGCTTAGTACCCAGCTCCAAATCAATTGAAAAATCAATATCACGATCTTGAGGAACACCGGTATGTTTGTAGGAAACACATGCATGAACTCCCTCACCACCCTCATTCCCTATAAAGAAGATGACTCCATAGAAATATCACGTACATGAGCCAAATAAGATAAACACCCATGCTCTAGCATATGTTGAGCATGAACATAAGAAATAATCCCCTTAGGATAAGAACTAGGAGCACCTGTCCATACTAACTGATGTAAATCCAGATACGCTAAGGTCACAGTATTGGCATAAGTATCAAGGATCACATGATTAGGGGACAACCAATCCATACCCAAAATAACATCAAAGTCAAGCATGTCTAGAAGGATCAAATCGGTCTGGGTCTCTCTACTTGAGAATACCACAATATAACCTCGATATACCCGATCCACCACTAAGGATATACCTACAGGTGTAGAAACAGAAATAGGTACATCAAGAGTCTCACACACACCATTAATGTCATTAGAAAAATAAGTGGAAACATATGAATAGGTGGACCCAAGGTCAAATAATACTAAAGCTAAATAATGGCAAGATGGGATAATACTTGTAATCACCGCATTTGATGTATCTTCCTCTGTAAGGCCTGGAACAGAATAACATATCTGAAAGTCACCACTAGCCTGTGTCCCACTACGAGTGCCACATCGAGCTCCACTTCTAGCACTTTTAGTGCTACCCCTCACACTCTTTGAAACGCCTGTAGATGCTGGGGATGGAGTAGACTGGGACGTGTGTGCCTCCGATGGAAAAGAGGTAGGAACACGCTTTGGACAATCCTTGGCTTATTGGCCAAACTCATCATACAGATAACAACTTCTGGACCTAGAACTTTGCAAAAGGTAACTTAAAGAACCCCTTTGCCTCCCTAAATCGAAGAAGCCATCATAACTGGTCTGGCTATATTTGGACTTGCCTTTATTATCCGCACTAGGAATGGCAGCATAAACTGGTCTCTCCTGATAACCCTGAGCGCCCTACCTCTGAGAATCTCTATCCCTAGGTGCATCATTGCCAAACTGATCATGATAGCGAGACGTCTTACCACCACTCTGTCATGCCTGCCTCATACCCTCTATCATCCTAGTATGATCAACAATGCTCTGAAAAGAACCACCAGATAACACAAGATAGGTTATGGCCTCCTGAATATGACTCATGAACCCCATCACAAATCAACCAAACCCGCTCATACTCTGTGGTAATACAAGAGATGGCATAGCGTGATAACTCATGGAATTGTTCCTCATACTCGATCACAGTCATGGTACCCTGCTACAATCTATCGAACTCATCGTGACATCTATCAAGAAGGCTATAAGGTTCAAACCTCTCAAGAAAGATCTCAGTAAACTATTCCCAAGCCATCGCTGGAGCATCAATTGGCCTCTGGGCCATAACCGACCTCCACCACTCTCTGGCCATGCCTGTGAACTGATATGATGTGTAAGCTACTCTGTGCATCTCCAAAAACACCCAAATTAAACAACAAATGCCCACACTCTTTCAGGAAGTCATATGCCTCATCCCCAATTGTGCCATCAAATTTGGGAGGAGTCAATCTCATAAATCTCTCCAAGCTCTTCTGCACATCTAAGGACATAGCACCACTGGCAGAAACAAGCGGGAGTAAAAACCTCAGAGGTGCAATAGAGGGCATAGAAAATGGACTGGGGGTCTCAAATCCTATACTAAGCCCTTGAGCTGCTTGTGAAGGAACAACAGGTATAATTGGGACCGAGGTACCTGGAATGTCACTAGTAGCAGGTGTACTCTCCAACCTGGCCAACAACTAAATCAATAGCTCCTGTAATACTAGTGTACTCTTTGAGGCTGCAGAAGGCTGAACTGGGTTGTTACCCTATCCCATAGGAGAAGAGAGAGCAAAAATAATGTCTCCGAGATTGTCTTTACAAATACCTCCCACACCTACGTCACCTGGATTGCCGAAAGAACTCCCATCCGCATTTAATTTCACAAAATCAGTTGTTGGTTTCTGCCATGACACTTTAATAACCCTCATATCATGAATACAACCCTCCAGCATAGACATAAAGCTTTTCCAGTCAAGAGGTCATTTAATATTAGGGAAAGCAGTAGAAAGGAGATAAAATGTGTCTTTAAAAACAACACATTTGACTCTAGTAACATTAGAATTTTTGCCACCATATTTACAAGTGCATCTATATTTCCACAAATTCGAACAAACAATGATCGGTGTGGATTGAAGAATTAATTTTTGAGCATCATTGTGAGGTTTAATAGGCCACCACCTTATTACCACAGTCCTAAAAGGAGGTAGCTTTTATCAATACCAAAAAAATCTACAAAGAAACCCAAAATATGCTTTGCAAAGTTCCCAACCACAAAAATATGATCAATTGTACATTTGCCAGGAACATAACAATAATAATAAATTGAGGGCTGCTGACCAAAAGTGATTTTGTTTTCATTGGTGGGTAACTTACCTCTCAATGTCATCCATAGATGAAAAGGACATTTAAAAGGTATGAATTTATTGCAAGTTATGGAATTAATGGAAGTTGTCTCTCTTTTCAATCTGATCAAGTTCCAAGCTAAGGAATAAGTGAAGTTTGTATCACCATTAGGCTTCCAGATAGCCCTGTCCTGTGTATTGTCCTTGTAATTAATCTGGTGAGCAAGGATATGAGTGACCAAGTGAAGTGGAGCAACATGAATAATTCTTTCAACATCCCATTGGCACTGAATAATCAAAGTCAAAACTGTAGTGTTGTTAGACATGGTTATACTATCTGTTTGATATGCTAAAGGACCAATCCCAATCCAATCATCCCACAAAAAATAGGCTGAACCTGAAGTGATCTCCCATTAGATATTAGGTTCAGTCTTGAACCTATTCCTTATCATATATTTCTAAACCAAGGACTGACCATTATCCCATTTTTTGACAATGGAGTTATCCCTTTGACAGTATTTAGCAAGAAGAAAATCACCCCTTAAAGTCTTCTTAGTCCTAAAGATCCACCGGTGCTTGCATTGGAAAGAAACAACAATATCAATCATTTGTGTAAACCTAGTGCCACCTTCTTAATAAGGAAAACTGAGATTCATCCATGAGGACCAATGATATTTCATCTTGTCAGTCTTCCTTCCCCAAAAGAAATAATATATGAGATCATGAATTTGATTGATGGTAGTCTGAGAAGGACAAACAAATGACATCAAATGGATAGGAAGAGATGGAAGCACAAGTTTGACTAAAATAACCCTATCACCATATGATAACATCTTAGTTTGCCATCTAGTAATCCTGGCAAGAACTTTATACACCCAATCTGAGTAGTAAAACTCCATTGTCTTCCTATGTAAATAGGACATCCCAAGTAAGTCATAGGACAACTCTTTTGCACAAACCAGTAATAATTTTAACCCTATTGATAGTGGAATCAAATGCAAAAGAGGGGACCATGAAATGTCTCTTCCGTTTGTTCACATGTTGTTCTTGAGGATTTCAAATTGTCAAGGAGAAGAATCTTCCAAAAAGTAGATGTTTGATGCAAAAGAAAAAAGAAATGAAAGGGTCCTTATGTTTGTACAAGAGGAATTTTACCAAAAAGGGTAAATACTAGGTCAAGGAAATACAAGAGAACCATAAGAAGCTCAAATTTGGGCTCTTCAAATGTGCAGAAATGTCAATTGGCGAGCAAATTTGAGCTCGCAAAACACGTTTGGTGACACACCAAATGGTGCCTGAGCTCGCCTAATTTAGCTTGACTTTCTGTAACATGAGATGATCATAGGAGCATTCCGTGATTCGCGAAGTCATTTGGTGGTCTAACTTGAAGTTCACAAGTTGTGAACTTCAATTTTGACTTTAGAAAGTTTTGATTCAGAGACCTAATCATCATTTCATGCAGCCAATCTCAGGTTCGAAATTCATGGTTTCCTTTCTTTTGATTTTTGTTCATTTTCATGGTTCCTACACTAATTTTTCAACTAGTAATTGATCTACTTGTTGATTATTAGTTCTTGAATTCTTTTTTCTATTGGTGTCATTTTTGAAACACCTCAAAAATATGCTTTGAAAATGCTCATAATCGAAATTTTTATATATCTCAAAATTCTTGCATAATATCAAATATCCGATAACCCAGAATTTAAAGGACCTGTAGAAAAAATTAGTTTTTGCTAATTTTCGATTACCAATGGCCATCCGCACCCTGGCCGCGACGCGATAGGGGCGCATATTAGTGTTGTGATAAGTTCGCCTCTGGTTTGCATCGCGCCAAATGTACGAACCAATGTATTTATTTTCGTTGGTTTTTCATTTCGGTCCAACAACATTTGGGTCATATCCCCATGCCCACTTATGCATGAAAACACCTATACTTAGCCATTTTTAACTCTACCACTCAAGATCCTCTCGAAGACTTTACCTAATATCTCATTCAAATTTCAAGAATTTAAAGCCTAACATTTGAAACTCATGGATTCTCTTCACGCTTCAAATTCTCTTCAAGTTCATCTCAAGAAAACCCAAGTTTGAGGTATATGGGTTTCATACATTGGGTCCTTTAACCCATGGAGCCCAATCTTCCTTTTTTTTAAAAAAGAAAATTGAATGTTTTCAAGTTGTATCATCTGTGGGCATCTTTTATTATGGATTATGAGTATAAATTAAATTGGGGTTTCATGAAATATTGATTGATTATGCATGATTATCTATTTTAAGCTTGTACTATGAATGGGTTTTGTCTGTTGAGACTATGCATATTTTGAGCTATAAAACTATGATCTATTATGAGATTTGATGTTGGATTTCTAGGTAGCCACAATAAGGGTTTTACATATGTTGGTGGGTTGATTTGTATTGAGTTTTATTACATGATTTCACTCTAAAATTGCATGATTTTGAACTAATGTCATGAACCCACCAAGTGTTTGATAAAATATCATGTCAAGAATTCTCAAGTTATTGATGATCTATTGTATGATTTACATGTGAACTGACTATATGATGATTAAGGCTTTCAAATATGTATTGGATAAGTATCTATGATCTTGTAACTATCAAGTTAAGCCCCATTTCAAAATATTTACCTCTTGTAAGCCATTCTTGTTAAAGGAAGGGTTCATGTAAGATTATGATCTACTCTCATGTTTCAAGTTAAGCTCACCATTAGAGGTCAAGAATGTTTTAGAGCTACTCATGTCGTGTTTCTTACAAGTTATTAAAGTTATGATTATTTCAAGTATTCCATGGGATTAGACTTAGCACCTATGGATTGGAGGTCGACGTGAACTATCTTCAAGGATCGATACTCTACTACTTAAACTATGTGCCAACATAGGATTATGCTTTACCCTTGCTATACTAGTGGATCCATTTAGTGCATTTTATCATGAAATCACCCCGAAATTGGATGTGTTCCCGTAAGGGGGTTACTTCTTCGAAATGGAACGGGCTCCCATAAGGTGAAGTATCGTTTACCTTTGAAAGTATACCACCTCTTTACGATGAGGGGTAATCATCGGGATTCCAAGTTGTATCTTGCTTGGTCTTACTTTTGTCGGTTAGGGTCTCTTCTCATACATATATTATGTCCTATGCAAGTAGAATGATTTACAAATATATTTTACTTCAAGCATTGATCATGCATTCCACATTGAGGTTATGCTTATCTATTACCTAATACTATTTATTTTGACTATATTAGCATCTGTCTTGTTGCATTGCATCCTACATACTTAGTATATTCATATGTACTAATGCATACTCTATGCCTACATGATATTATCATGTTGGAACCAGAGCACCACTTGATCAACGTCTATATGGCTAGTATGATCCTTTGAAGCAAGCTTTGGTGAGTCCCCTAGTTCGGGACACTATCTCTACTACTCTTTCTATATTGGGACTTCCTTTTTTGAACTGTTGTTATTATAAAGGTGAATCCAGAAAGTGTTTTGGCCCCCGCTCCATTATATGTTTAGAGACGTTGTTGGAATATTATGATATATTTTCTATATAAGCTTCACTCTTTACGCTTTTATGATTATCAATGACTTCTCTTAGTCCTACTTCCCTTTTTATATTATCTCTTATCATTTCTTATTTTGCTTCCACAATCAAGGATATATGATTGATATGTTAAGAGGCTTGTTTGGGTCCCTTCGGGTTCCCATTCGTGGTATCACGTCTGAGCCCTAGGCTTAGGTAATGAAAAACTTGGTATCAGAGCACTAGGTTGTTAGTGGTCCTCAAAATCCAACATACTGCATCGATTAGAGTCTTATTCATGGTTGTGAAGCCTCCCACAACTATGAATGGGAGGCCATGAGGCATTATAGAAATGTTTCACTTCTTCATGATCTATATCGTGCGGTAGAGCTAAGTTCCCTAAGGCTTATTATCGATTCTTAACCATTACATTTCAGAATATGTCTCAAGTGACTCAGAATAGTAGGCAAGGCAGTGACCATCTCTCACTTGGGGGTCAACTTCCTAACAGTGACATTTCAAATGTGGAGGTTCGTAATGCTCTATGGCTATTGGCTAAGTTTGTAACCACTTAATTCAATCAACAAATGAGTGCTCCTGAGACTTCAAGGGATAAGAAGAAGGAGAGGGAGGCTAAGAGGGCCCGAGTTGGTGGTACCTCATCTTCTACTAGTCTATTGGCTTCCAAGTACAAGAAGAAAAGTATTCCTTTTGCCATTTATCAAGGGTGTGGGAAAAAGCATCAAGTATGGTGTTTGGTAGGCACCGAAGATTATGTAAAATATGGTGGGGTTGGGCATAACATGAGGAATTACTCGGTGGCCTCAAGGGATGAGAGAAGAAATACACTATTGGAAAGTAGGCTTCCATATGCTATGCCCGATGGCAATAGAGAAGTGACCCATCCTACCCCAAAATGTGAAAGAAATCATAATGGAAGGTGCTTGAGGTATTCGAATGCTTCCTATAGGTGTGGCAAGATGAGCCACAAGATTGTTGATTGTTGTTATGCTCAAAGGAAGGACATAGGTGATGGTGTTCAAGTTTCTCTTACGTGCCATAAGTGTGGAATGTACCATCTAGGAGATTGATTGTCTAGTTCGAGTGCATGATTCGAGTGTGGCACAAAGGATTATAAGTTAGGACATTGTCCATGGGTTGGAAGGGATTATGTGGATAACCATCAACGTTCCCAACCATATCCTTCTAGGGATCAATAGAACTGGAATGGTCTTCACAGGTATCTTAAAGATTTTTTATTTTGATGTGTATGCATTGATAGACCCAAGTGCCACTCTTTCTTTTATTACTCCTTTTATTGCTAAAAAACTTTATGTTAGTCCTAAATTGTTGTGTGAATCTCATAAAGTGTCTCGTTTGTGAGTCCATTGTTGCTAAAAGAGTCTATAGAAATTGTCCCGCGTTCATATTGCATAAAGTCTGGCCTTGTGATTTTGTTGAATTAGATATGGTGAATTTTGATGTCATTCTTGGAATGGATTGGTTGCATGCATATTATGCTTCTATTGATTGTAGAACCCATAGGGTTAAATTCCAATTCCCTAATGAACTTGTCCTTGAGTGGGCAAGTTGTGATGTGGTGGTCAAGGGTAGATTCATTTCTTGTCTTAAAGCCCAAAAGTTGATTTCTAAGTGTTGTCTCTATCTTCTTGTAAGGGTTAGGGATGTTGGATCCAAAGTCCTCCCTATTGAGTCAGTTCTGGTGGTTAACGATTTTCTTGATGTCTTTCCTGATGAGCTTTTAGTGTTCCTCCCAAAAGGTAAATAGAATTTGGTATTTACTTTCTTCCTGTTACACTACCCATTTCTATTCCCCTTTATCATATGGCCCCGGCGAAGTTAAAGAAGTTGAAGGGGCATTTAAGGGATTAGTTGGACAAGGGTTTTATTAGGCCTAGTAAGTCACCTTGGGGTGCACCGGTGTTATTTGTGAATAAGAAGGATGGATCTCTTAGTATGTGCATTGATTATCGGCAACTTAACAGAGTCACCATTGAGAACAAGTACCCTCTACAAAGGATGTTGATCATCAACTAAATAGGGCTAGTCACTTTTCTAAGATTGATCTTCGGTCCGGGTAGCACCAAGTGAAAATGAGGGAGTGTGACATTCCCATGATGGCCTTCCAGACTAGCTGTGGGCACTTTGAGTTTGTGGCTATGTCCTTCAGGTAGACTAACGCACCATCTATATTTATGGATCTCATGAATAGGGTCTTTAAATGCTACATTGACTTGTGTGTGGTAGTTTTTATTGATGATATCTTGATTTATTCCCATAGTGAGGAGGAGAATATGAATCACTTGAGGGTGGTGTTGTAAATCTTGAGGGACGAGGGGTTGTATGCTGAATATGAAAATTTTGAGTTTTGGTTGAAAGTGGTTCCTTTTCTAGGGCATGTGGTGTTGGGTGATGGCGTTAAGTGGGACCCTAAGAAAACAGAGGTGAATAGAAATTGTCCTAGACCTTTGACTCCATCGAATATTAGGAGTTTCTTGGATGTAGTGGGTTATTACTAGAAGTTTGTAAATGGTTTCTATTTTATTGCTTCTCATATGACTAAGTTGACACAAAAGAAGATAAAATTCGTGTAGACTGATGATTGTGAAAAGATTTTCCAAACCTTGAAAGATAAGCTTGTCTCTGCTCCTATCATGGCTTTACTGGAGCGGTTGGAAAGATTTGTTATATATTGTGATGCCTCAAGGATTTTTTTTGGGGTGTGTTTTGATGCGAAACGGTAAGTTGATAGCATATTTCTCTAGACAAGTTAAGGTGCATGAGAGGAATTATCCCACCCATGATCTTGAATTGGTGTCCATAGTATTTGCTTTGAAAATTTAGCGTCACTACTTGTATGGGGGTGTAGTGGTTGTTGATGGTTCTAAATCTTCTTTGATTGAGGAGGTAAAGGCAAAATAAGATCTTGACCTTGCCTTGTTAGAGTTGAAGGCCTTGGTAAGAGAAGGTAAAGCGGACACTTTCTCCCAAGGGGAAGATGGTGCCCTTAGGTACCAAGGTAGATTGTGTGTACCTAATGTGGATGGCTTGAAAGAATTAATCTTTACGGAGGCCCATAATTCATCCTATTCTATTCACCCCGATTCTACAAAGATGTATAGAGAGTTGATGGAGGTGTATTGGAGGGGTGGTATGAAGAGAGACATTGCCAAGTTCATATCTGGGTGTCACAATTTCCAACAAGTGAAAGCCGAACATCAAAGGCCGAGTAGCCTAGCTCAAGTCATAGAGATTCCTACTTGGATAGTGGGAAGAGATCTATATGGATTTTGTGGTTGGTTTGCCTAAGACTAGGAATCATTTTGACTCTATTTGGGTTGTTGTTGATAGAATGACAAACTCAGCTCACTTCCTACTGGTCAAAACTACTTATGGTACCAAAGATTATGCCAAGTTGTACATTCATGAGTTGGTCAGGTTGCATGGGATGCCCATGTCTATTATTTCAGATTGTGGTGGTTAATTCACTTTTCACTTTTAGAGGTCCGTCCAAAGAGGTCTTGGTACAAAGGTTAAGCTTAGCATGACTTTTCACTCTCAAACGAATGGTCAAGCCGAGAGGACTATTCAAACACTTAAAGATATGCTTAGAGCTTGTGATTTGGAGTTTAAGGGTAGTTGGGATGAACACCTTCCACTCATTGAATTTGCTTACAGTAATAGCTACTACTCAAGCATTCGTATGGCTCCCTTTGAAGATCTTTATGGTAGCATTGTAGGTCGCTGGTTGGGTAGCTCAAAGTGGGGGAAATGGCTTTTCTAGGTCAGGATTTGGTCATGGAAGCCTTGGAGAAGGTGAGGTTGATAAGGGAGAGATTTAAAACAGCCCAAAATAGACAAAAGTCCTACTCCTATATGAGGAGAAGAGATCTTGAGTTTAAGGTTGGTGATTGGTCTTAAGTGAAATTCTCAACGATGAAGGGTGTGGTTTGATTTAAAAAGAAGGGGAAATTAAGCCCAAGATTTGTGGGTCCTTATAAAGTTTTGAGGAGGGGTGGCAATGTTCCAAATGAGTTGGAATTGCCTATGGAGATAAATACGGTTCATCTGATCTTCCATGGATCCATGTTTAGAAAGTGTGTGGGTGACCAAGTGCTATAGTGCTCTTAGATGTTGTAGGTGTTGTGGAAGATCATTTGACTTATAAGGAGGTCCCGATGGAGATCTTTGATAGATAAGTGAAGAGGTTGAGAAATAAAGATGTAGCTTCCGTCAAGGTCCTTTGGAGGAACCAACAAGTCGGAAGTGCCATATGGGAAGCTGAGGCGGACATGAAAAGAAAGTGATATCCATATCTCTTCCACTCTACTCAAACCGAAGGTAATAATATTAGTCCCCTATATGATTTCAAATCTTAAGTTTAGCGCTTATGCCATCTTGCATGCGTTCATGTTTATGTCGACAAGTATATGGTGATTTTTGACATTCATGTTGCATGCATTTGTTGCATTCATGTCGGGCTGAAATCTTCATGATTACTTCTTTTATGCATGTTTCTTTGACATTCGGGGATAAATGTTCCCAAGGAGAAGATATTGAAACGCCCTAAAAATGTGGTTTAGAAATGCCCAAAATTGTAATTTCCATATATCTCAAAGTCCGTGTGTGATATCAAAAATTCGACTTCATATTCTCGATAAGGGGGCAAAATTGAGTGGGAAATGTTTATAACTCGCATTTTAGAGGGCCCGTAGTGAAAAATAATTTTTGCTAATTTTTTATTTCTGGTGGCCATCCGCGTCCTGGCCGCTAAGCGCTAGGGGCACGGATTAGTGTTGGAATAATTTTGCATTTGGTCCTCTTCGTGCCAAGGACGCAGACCTAGTGTATTATTTTTCTTAGTTTTTTTTGGCCCTACAACATTGTGTTCATAACCTCGTGCCAACTTATGCGTGAAAACAACTATACTTAGAAATTTTTTAACTTTATGCCACTCAAGACCCTCTCAAAAACCTCTCCAAGACTTAAACTAATATCTCATTCAAATTTCAAGGATTTGAAGCCTAACATTGGAGCTTAAGGATTCTCTTCAAGATCCAAATACTCTTGAAGCTCATCTCAAGAAAACCTAGTTTTGAGGTATGTGAGTTTCATCTATTGGGTGCTTTCACCCATGGAGCTCAATCTTCCTTTTTTTTTCATGAAAATTGCATGTTTTCAAAGTGTATCATCTATGTGTATCTTTTATTATGAATTATGAGTATAAATTATATTTGGGTTCTATGAAATGTTGATTAATTATGCACGATTATCTATCTCAATATTTTATTATGAATGGGTTTTCTCTATTGATACTATGCATGTTTTGAGATATGAAACTATGATCTATTGTGAGATTTGATGATGGATTTAATGGTATCCAACATGAGGGTTTTACAGTATCTTGTTGGGTTGATTTGCTGACACGACCCGAAATTCAGGTGTGATGGCACTCGTCTTTTCCTACCAAGACAAATCAGTCTACAACCCAACTATAAAGTTAAAATGCAGAATAATAATAAAAATGAGTGTTCAATTGCGGATGATAAGTCAATTTAATGAAAATTCCCCAAAACCTGGTTGTCATGTGCACAAGCTTCTAATGTGTTACAATAGATTCGAAAGGAAACGTAAGTATCAAATGATATTATCTCTAGAATGGAATAAAATCATAAAATAGGAGTAAGAAGTAAGCTAGGATAGCAAACAGCTACCTCTCGCAATCTCCACAGGAAGCCTCAGACAAGGAAAAGTAGAGAATATCACGATAATCCGGGCTCACAACCTACAAAATTATTGTAGCAAGGGGGTTGAGTACCAAACACACTGTACTTAGCTAGTGAACTACTAAATACAAAATTAAGTAATATAGAATACTGGTACCCCCAACATTCTAGCCAAACACCCACAACTACAACCTGCATAAAATCAGTCCAGCATAACAGTTCACAATATACATAGGAGATAGATCAATAACCACATCAACTATTATATCAACAACACCAGGGATCAAGTGCATCTATCACAAGTTTTACAAAACACTCACACGTTTATAAATGATAAGGAGATGTAATGCAATGCAATGCAATGCCACATAGAATGATGCATGTCTATCTTAGTGATACACATCCGCTGATCATAAACATGCCTCAATCAGAACCCATGGGGGCCACACATGGACCATGTATCTATCGCAGCGTGCAACATGACTCTCGAATCATAGTATCCATCGCGGCATATGACACGTCCCTCGAATCATAGTAGTCGTTGTGGCGTGCGATACGACCCTCGAATCATAGTATCCATCACGGCATGTGACACGTCCCTCGAATCATAGTAACCATCGTGACGTGCGGTACGATCCTCGAATCATAGCATCTGTCGCGGCATACAACACGTCCCTCGAATCATAGTACATCCTCTTTAATTCTCAGTCTTTTTCACTAGACGGAATCATTTCCCTTCCGCTTTGCATTTCTTTTCTTGGATCGTCCAACAAACACATAGTAAATGCATAATAATCATGTTCATGGAAATAATATATGCAAGATGCCCATACAAATTCACATATCTCAAAATTAAGAATGGGTAGCTCAATACCATAAATGTTGTCATATCCTGAATCTCAACACCATCACAACCTTAACAACATTCACGTCTAAAAGTAAGTATCACTTCGATATCAATAACAAATAATCACTTTTTCACATATAATAAACCTACATCATTAATTCACAAGTCAAATATAAACATAGGACAATTACCAAATTCAAAATATTAATCAAAGCCTACATAAATCATTTTCAATACCTCACACAAGAAGCATAAGATTCTATATACTTAAAAAAGGTTAAGAAATTCACTTGTCTTATATAAAGTGTCGAATCACATCAATTCCAAAGATTTTTTCTTTCTATGACACTCCAATTCACCAAAATCTATTCAAATACAGCATCATAATTATATAATGAATCTGACGACACTAAAATCAATTAATTCGGTGAAAAGGGTCAAGTAGTTCAAAAATTTCATCGTCAGAAAAATATCGTCAGAATCTGAAAATTTATATATGAAAATATTCCTCAAGTGATAAGGAATTCAATGGTGAAAACTATTTTCAAAATGGAGCTAATTTGAGGAAGAAATCGCATGTTAAAGTTTTCCAAATACATTAAAAATACAGCAGTAAATTTGTAATTTTTACCCCAAACAAAGCAACATTGTCAATTTTTGAGGGTCCCATGGTGTTCCCCTTAGAAAAATATAAAATTTATCCTTTTGAATTGCTCAAATCCTATCAAAATTGAGAGAAAAATCGTTGGTTGAAGTTTGGGAAAAGTTTGCGATCTTCTCTTCTCTTTCTTGGAGAAAATCCTCAATCTTTGCAGTCCTTTCAAAATGAAAGAACTTGGAAGGACATTGATTGAAATAATTATCTTTGATTCTTGAGTTCTTGACTTAGACTCTTTACAGTTCTTGATGAAGAACCATAATTCTTGAAGAAGAAAAGTCAAAAAATCCTTTCTTGGGATTCTTGAATTTGTTTTCTTGAAACCTTAGGTTACGATTTAAAATCTTATTAAAGCTTCATGAATAGATGAAGAAATTTGGGTTGGGTAGATAGAAATTTATGAAGAATAACTTATTTTGACGATGAATCTTGAAAGAAAATCCTAACTTCGTGACTTTCTTGATCATTCTTGAACGCTTATGTTTAGGAGAGAAGGGAGAGGGTTTTGATCATGAAAATAGATATTTTATATGTTTTGGGGACCATAAATAGACCCCCAAGGGTTTTAGGATAAAAATACCTTCAAATTATAAAGAAAAACGTCATTAACTCATCCAGTTAGGGTCCGCGATGCACTCTAGGTGCGGACTTTTGGACAGCTCTTCACCTCTCCACTAAAATGGTCATAACTTTCTACTCCGAACTCCGATTAACGCATAATTAGATGCACTGGGAAGTTAATTCGAATATCATCGATTTGATATATTATAGGTCATCCAATTCATTATACTTTAGGATATATGGTTATTTGAAGTTGACCCTTCTACCTACTCATATGAAAACTTAGTTGCTAGAAATTCTTTGAACTTGGCTTGAGGTAAAAGATCCCTTATGACTCTAAATCACATCTAATACACTTTAAATACTTAGGAATTAATCCTAGCATATCTATAAAACCTAAAAGTCACTGGTCCATTACCTTTTACAAAATCTTACGTTAGAACTAAAACGCTAAGAAAGTTTTTCGCTTAGCTTCATACTAGAGGGTTCGTGTGACCTGAGATCTTCTCCAATTCTATTCCCACATTAAGAATTTGATTTTAACACTTATACTCAATTAAAAATCATTAACTTAAATGCTATATCCTACAAATAATGGCTCAGTCTTAGCTTAAAAATTTTAGGGTGTTACATTATCTCGCTTGGGATCATTAACTAAAATGCTATATCAAAGCATGAATAGACTGAGAATTCATCTTGACACTCCCATCAGTCAATCAAACTTTCGAATCCTCATCACTATCAACAATCCCTATTTAGACTCAAGAATAGACAACCCATTCAAGAAAAGACCATCAATTTAGTTAAGAGTAAGGACATTACATTCAACATTCTTATTGTCAGGCACGAATAACAATCCAGACCTCTTTCAATACTCAATCAACAAATCTGGACTGTCACACATCACTCAGAGTAGACAAATCGGTTCCAATCAAGAGTAAAGATATTCTTTAAGACATTTTAGCCATCAAGCAGGAATGGAACATTACAACGCAGTCAATTCTATTCATTTAAACAACTCGACAATCAGCATTTCGAACAAAGAAAGGAAGCCATCAACTCTAATGGGGAATAGGACCATCGATACAAAATACTCTATATACAATTTTCAAGCTTAGCACCTCATCTCAATTGTACTCCGTTTCATGGAATTCTACTCCCTCAACTTAAGCTTATAGGTCTTACTCAAATTCCCATCCAACCTTCTCCTCCTCTTCCATTAAAGCCTACTTCTAAGCTTCAAGGTGTTATTCCCTAGATGATCATACTCATACAAAGGAAATTCTCAATACTCAACTCTAAACATCTACAGGAACTTTCATTAAAAGATTACTAGTCCTCTTCACTACCTCACTACTCTTCCTCAAATCCTTATTATGAAGTCTTCACTAGTCTATCATCAATATTCACATAACAATAACCCCAAATTTAGGCCTATCACTCTAACCACTTCAACTATATTTTAGAATTTTCAATCCCACTTAGCACTTCTATATCCACCATTCAATGAGTTTTCACTCAAAGTCACACCAACATACTCTTACCTATCTACTGTTCATCATGAGGTTTGACCTCCCTCCTCCTTCTTATCTCTATCCCTACACGAAACAAGTTTAACACCAATACCATAATAAGTATACACTCACTCTCTCCTCATCTACCCTCATCCTCAATCTACTACTTGCAACATCACAATTTGAACCTAGAGGAACTCATTACTTCCCCCTTTTTGCAAAACCTTAAACTACTATCTCTCCATGCAAAATAAGCAAGATCATCCCTCTGAAACTTGATACTTTACATCCTACCGTCAGTAATGGAATAACAAGCCAAAGGTCAGTGCATGCATAAGATGACATCAGAATCAAGAACTCTCACCCTCTCTCATCAACCTTCACCTCTCTACTATCATCAACATTTCTATCAAGGCTGAAAAGCTGGATTACTCAAAGAGCTTTAGAAAGATCATTAGCACGATTCAATCAAGATATCTTATCTAAGAACATTTGTAGATTACAATCTTCCTCGTTTATCACGTCTTATTCTGTGTTAACAGAACTATGCATAGTGTAAAACTCAATTCACATCACATTCAACATGGGACTGGAAACTCTTGGATTCATAGGGGTAACATCAAGATTAATGAATGAATTTATCGCTTCTCATCTTCAAAACTCAGCATGATCAGGAAGCAACATGATGTGCATCGGACTAAGCCATAGGTATGAACAGTCATACACCCTAAGGGAATGGAATGTTACCTGAACTGAAGTATAAGTACTATATGAGGCGAAAAGAATTGATATCTCATTTTGTTCAGCCTATCACAATCTAAAAACTCAAGATCTACTTCGATTCCTCACATCATCATCTCCCTCTTAGCTCTAAAGGACCTCTCTCTAAATTTGTGAATCAATTTCCTCTACAAGGCTATAAGCATGTACCTTCGTACAGTCAAGGAATCACTATCAACAAGAATATGCATCTTAAATCCTTCTGTTATTCTATAGTTACATACACATAACTAGCCACTCAGACTCCTTTCAACGATATCACTCTTAGCTTCCTCATGTCTTTATGGAACTCTCTCTCTCTCTATTTGCTGCTCTTAATGGCGTATATGATCACTTTCCACTGTTATTACACTCTTAACATCTTTTTCCTTTGCCTGCTAATGCTCAACCATTGTGCTCTCGTAAACTTATTTGTATAAGACTTAAACTATAATGGAGAACTAATCATCATCTATTCATACGCCCCAATGGCTTCGCTTCTTATGACGACAAAGATTACTTACATCAGCGTACTCCACATCAACAACTCAAATATACTATTTGAATTCTCATAACAGTCATAACTTAGAGCGTCACCCATCTGTACGCAATCATGGTTATATATCCTAAACCTCTTAAGCCTTCTCTTTCCTAGTGCTTCTCCCTTAATTTACTATTTCCATCTAGGGGTACTTCTACTGTACTCCTAGCACCATGCTCCTTGCCAGCCAACATCTTAATCATTGAACATGCACTACAGCAAGACTCTTAGGTCAAA
>JAABOM020006687.1:0-20094 GCA_011800125.2 Solanum clarkiae | reverse complement strand
GATGGATGGGTGGTTTCTCACACCGGACCGCCCATCCACCCGTTATTTGTCGGTTCCAAAAAATTGGAACCGTGTATCCGACTGATTCCCTCGGAAACCGTCGGTTCTTGGGCGGTCCGGGTGGTTCCCAGACCCGTTGCACACCCCTACTCCTGGATCAAATTGGCGGTTCTCAATTCTGCGATCATGTTGAACTTTCATCCTTTGTTTGTACAATGCAGATCTCTCATATGCTCGCAGCCTAAACTCATCAAGTTCATTTACTTGCATTAATCTAGATATTGCTGCTTCATTCCAGTCTAGATTTAGCCTCTTCAATGCCCATAGTGCCTTGTGCTCAAGTTCAATTGGCAAATAACATGCTTTCCCAAGCACCAATTAATATGGAGACATTTCGATTGGAGTTTTGAAAGCCGTGCGATAGGCCCATAAGGCATCATCCAACTTCTTTGACCAATCAGTGTGATTCACATTCACCATTTTGGATAGAATTTACTTTATCTTCCTATTTGATACATTCACTTGCCCACTTGTTTGGGGATAGTACGGGGTTGCCACTCGGTGCTTTACATCATACCTTTCAAGGAGAGCTTTGAATAGTCGATTGCAATATTGAGAACCTCCATTACTAATGATTGCTCGAGGCGCACCAAACCTGGAAAAAATGTTTTTTCTGAGAAATCCCGTAACACTCTTGCCCTCATTGTTTGGTAGGGCTATCACCTCCACCTATTTAGAGACATAATCAACTGCACTAGAATGTACTTATTACTATGAGAGCTAACAAAAGGTCCTATAAAATCAGTGCCCCAAACATCGAATAGTTCTATCACCAAAACAGGATTTAGCGAAAGTTTGTGCCTTCACGAAACCCCGCCTTCTCTTTGGCATCAATCACAAGACTTAACATAATCGTGGGCGTATTGATGTATAGATGACCAACAGTAGCCACACTGCAACACGGTATAAGTAGTTCGAGCTCCACTGTGATAGCAACCAACCAACGATGAGTGGTATGTTTCAAGAATACTCATCATCTCAATTTCTGGAACATATCTATGGATGATCCCATCCGCACAAACACGAAATACGTATGGCTCATTACAGAAGAACTTCTTTGCGTCGCGCATAAACTTGTGATGTTGATGGGTGTTCAAATCAGGAGGCACTATATCATTCACCAAGTAGTTAGCATAGTCTTCAAGCCAAGGTATAAGATCATGTGAGACCGCAAAAACTCTCTCATCGGGGAATGAATCATTGATATCAAGTCCGTCATCAAATTTCACCATAGCTTCATCTTTCAATCTAGAAAGATGGTCGGCTACTTGATTTTCTAACCCCTTTCTGTCAATCATATCAAAATTGACTTCTTACAAAAGGAGTACCCATCAGATCAATCTCGGTTTTGTATCCTCTTTAGCCATCATTATTTTAGTTCTGCATGGTCTGTGTGTACGATCACCTTAGCTCCCAACAAGTATGAATAGAATTTTTCAAAGGTAAACACCAAGGACAGAAACTCTTGTTCCGTGATTGTATAATTTTTCTAGGCCATATTCAGTGTTTTGCTAGCATAATAGATAGGATGGAGAATCTTATCCCTGCGTTGCCCCAACACCATACCTAACGCAACCCCACTTGCATCACACATTAGTTGAAATGATTTTGACCAATCTGGAGCCATAATAATGGGTGCCAAAGTCAACTTTCTTTTCAATTCTTCAAAGACTTGCATGCATGCATCATCGAATATAAACTTGGCATCTTTTTCCAACAACTTGCACAAGTGTTGTGAGATTTTGGAGATCTCCTTTAAGAAGCGGTGGTAGAACCTTGCGTGGCCTAAGAAGGTCCTAATACCTTTCACAGAAATTGTTGGTGGCGGTTTCTCGATAACCTCTATTTTTGCTTTATCCACCTCAATTTCCTTGCTTGAAATTATGTGACCAAGCATGATGCCTTCTTTGACTATAAAATGACATTTCTCCCAATTCAGCACCAAATGACTCTCAACATACCTCTGCAACATATCATGCAAATGTAACAAGCATTCTTAAAAAGACTGGACAACCACACCAAAATCATCCATGAACAGCTCAATAGTTCTTTCAACCATGTCTGAGAAAATAGACATCATGCATCTTTGAAATGTGGCTGGAGGATTACATAAACCAAAAGGCATTCTGTTGAATGCAAAGGTACCATATGGGCATATGAAAGTTGTTTTCTCTTGATCCTTGGGCGCAATAACAATTTGATTATACCCGAAATATCCATCAAGGAAACAATACCATCCTTTCTATGCCAGTTTATCAAGCATCTGATCCGTGAAAGGCATAGGAAAATGGTCTTTCTTGGTGTAAGCATTGAGTTTTCTGTAATCCATACACGCTTCTCTATCTGGTGACTGGCCGTATAGGAATCAACTCATTCTTTGCATTAGGCACCACCGTGATACCTTTCTTTTTTTGGAAAACACTGCACTGGACTAATGCATTCACTAACGATGATTGGGTATATTAGTCCTGCATCCAACCACTTTATGATTTCTTTCCCCATAACCTATTGCATTGGAGGGTTCAACCATCTCTGATGTTCAATACTCGGTTTGTAATCCTTGACCAGCTGAATCTTATGAGTATATATCCCAGGCGGTATGCCAATGATATCTATAATTGTCCATCCAATGGCCTTTTTGAATTGCTTGAGGATGGAGACGAGAGCCTCTGTTTGGGCTTAACTTAAATCGGCTGCGATTATGACTGGTAGTGTACTGTTCTCTCCCAAGTATGCATACTTCAGATGTGTGGGTAGTTCCTTTAACTCTAATTCAGGTGGGACTTCTACAGAAGGGTTTGTAGATAGCGTTTACCGGTTACACAGATCCAACTCCTACCTGGCCTATCGCCTAGGCCCAAATGACACCCCAAGAGCATTTAATGTTTCCTCATAATGAGGGATGCTTTCACCATCAAAATTCATCAACACATCTGCCAAAGGTTCAACTCCCAGCCTCAACTCAATCGGAATCTCCACTTCAACGTCCTCACTCATTTTAATCATTAAGACGACCTGAAACTCACAACTCTTTCTATCTTTTTGGCCCACTTAAAACACAACTGTCTTTTCACCAAACCTGAGAGTAAGCACACTCTTTTCCATATCAACCAATGCTCTTCTTATGGCTAAGAAAGGTCTTCCCAAGATAATAAGAAATGTAAAATCAATGTCACAGTCAAGTATAACAAAATCTGCGGGAAATATAAATTTATCTACCTTGACCAACATATCATAAAGTATCCCGGAGGTTTCTTGACTATTCTGTCTGCCATCGACAACCGCATCTTTATAGGAACCAGGTTGCCCACATCAAGCTTTCTGAATATTACAAGAGGCATTAAGTTAATGTTGGCTCCTAAATCACATAGTGCTCTAGCAAATGCAAATTCCCCAACTGTGCATGGTATTGGTGAATGCACTCGGATCTTCACACTTCTGCGCCACAGACTTCGCGGTGATGGCACTACACTGTTGAAAATTTTAGGAGAGGTCATGGCTAGCTTTTTGCTTCTTCTTGACCAGATCTTTCATCCACTTAGCGTACCCCGGCTTTCTCGCAAGAGCTTTCACTAAGGGGATGTCCGCTGGCAATTTCTTAAGCGTCGCCAAGAACTGTTCAAAATTTCCCTCCTCTTTTCTCTTCCCAAGCCTTTGGGGAAAAGGTGGTGGGTGCCTTGGAAAGTTTTATATTTCATTGGTTGCTCTTTTATGCTGTGTATTTTGGTCTCCTCAGTTACCTTCTTCCTGCGGCTTCCATCATCAACCATTGGCATAAGAGGATCAATAGTGTTTTTGCCACTCCGAGTCATGACTGTCATGCAATGCTGCTCGTTCTTAGAATTTAGGACCATTTTGCTTGGTAAGGTTCCCATTTGGCGTTGGTTCAATTGCGAAGATACTTGTACAAATTGTTATTCTAGTCGTTTGATCACCATAGAGTGAGACTCTATTTTTTGGTTAATACTTGAAATGTCCACTTTCATTCCCTTCAAGATCTCATCTTAGTGATCGGCTCTCTTCAACAACTTGTCAAACATCTCTTTAAGCCTCGAAGTGCTTGGCACGACCTCATGATTGTGGGTGGCACATAAGGACAATTCCTACAGCCATCTCTTCTATCCTATTCGGCATCGACACTTTCTCCCTTTTATAGTATCCACCCTAGTTGTCTCTATATGCACCATTACAGTTGTAGTTCCAACCTTGATTCCCAGAATCTTATCTCCAATAATCTGAGTTGGTCCTTTGGGGGTTATTCTGGAAACTCGCTGCTTGGTTACTCACAAAACAAGCATATTCATCAAAGAATGATCTTCATATATGGGAGCCTTAGGAGGTTGGTGAGTGACCACTTGGACACTTGCATGGTTTTTCTTCAAGACCAAGTCCATACTTGTGCGAAGTTGATCAAGTTGCTCCATGATATCTTTATTGACCTTTGCTTGCTCATTGTTGGTGTTCACCTCACAAGAGGTCTTCATTGCACCGCGCTCTTGTTGACCCCATGCTCTATTCGTTTTAGCCACTTACTCTATCCTTGCGACTATCAATGCAAAAGGTTGGTCAAGAAACATACATCCCATGACTGTGTCGGCATAAGTTTGACTATTCTCATCAAGAGCTCGATAGAAAATCTCAACCAATGCATCATCAAAAATCTTGTTGTCAGGGACTATCCTCAAGTATTTGGTAAATTTCTCCCATGTGGTACTAATAGAGTCACCTAGCAATTGCTCAAGGTTGTTAATTTGATCTTTGAGTTTTGATCTTGGGAAATATCTTTCAAGAAACACTCTTTGAAGCTCTGCCGAACTTATTATTGTACCCGGAGGAAGCTCAGACTACGACATTGTTGCATTCCCAGTTAGTGATAATAAAAATGCCCGCAAACCAATGACATTAAGAGAAAGATTTTGTGTCTCGGTGACACTCTTGCAGACAAAAACCACATTATGGAGATGACGATGGGGATCCTCTGAAGGTAGCACTGTGAACAAACCATGATTATGGAGCATTTGAAGTAACCCACTCGACACCGAGAACATACTATCTGCCAATAAAAGAGGCAATACTATAGCACCCGTAACATCCATGGTTGTAGGGTTCAAATGATACTGATTCCATCCATAAGCATTTTCGTTGAAGTCTCTAAGTTGTGGCTTATTACCTTGGTGGTGGATTCTCCTCTCTTCCCATATCATCATTCATATTCATTGCTTCCTAAATATCCTCATTCACTTGAGCCATTCTTCTGAAAAAGTCGATGGATTTCCAAATTGATTAGAGCTAAGGGATTGCCTTGAATCCTTGTGTTGTGCATACAACCTAGTACACCCTGCAAGTAAAATCAAACAACAAAAACAAAAGCAAAAGTAAAATACAAGAGAGTCTAGAAATTAATACTTGAACTAACTAATAGTGAAATCAAGTCAAAACCTAGTTGTATTCCCCGGCAACGGCGCCATAATTTTTTATGATGTTCACCCTCCAATAAAAAAGTGGCCACTGTCAAAAATTAACCTAATTGAAGGTTAGGGTCAAATCCACAGGGAATACAGGGTTTGACTACAAGAATTCACTATCAATCATTTCGAGTATCTATAACTAAAATCTCTAAATGGTGGGAAGGGGTTGTGATTCAAGAACAAAAATAAAAATAAACACTATACTATGATGTGAGAAAATACTCAATTTTAGGGACAAGTTGGGAATTGTGTTTCCCATGGTTCATTGATTAGATTACCATAGACAACATAACTACAATTGAAAATTCACATGCAGGACGATAACTTAGATTCTTCCAGCCCTCTTGTGAAGGTGAAGGTCGAATTTCACCAAGGTACTTGGTCGGCAACCATGGTGTGCCAACTAACTGTTACCTATTATCCCAGTCAACCTCCCTTTGATCAGGTGTGGTTGATTAGATAAGAATACATTAATCAAATCATGTCATCACTTCCTTTTTTCTATTCGTCACTACCTTGATCGGGATCATAATAGTAGGCAGGGTTTGTTGTTGGCCACGACCAAACAACAATAAAAATGAAGGAAAACAGACAACACATGTAAAACCCCAATTATAGAAATGCAATAAACCTAGGATATCTCAAGTCAACTACTCATGGTTCCCACAACCCCAAGTTGTGGGTTCTTAGATACTCATGGCTAAAGAAAAACCAACAAAAATGCAAAGACAAAACATAGTTGAGAGTTTTACCCAAAGCAATGAAGAATGATAGCACCACAAGTTGCAAACCACAAGCTTTATATATTAAGAATGAATACAATATGGGATTTGCACTCCCCAAAAGCCGGTTTTCCAAGAGAAAATAAAAATCTATCCTAAAACTCAAAATATTCTTGAGAGAATATTCAAAGGTGAAGTTCAAAGTTCACAATCTCGTCTCCTCAAATAAAACCCTAACTTAAAGTATTTATAGTACTTACAAAATAATCCTAAAAATTACACAGAAAACACAGCTAGCAGCTGGTATGCCTCACAAGTATGACTCATACGGCGACCTATGAGTCATAATCGGGGTTCATATCAGGTTTTTGGCATCTTGGACTCAACTGGTACGACCCACTGGTACGAGCCGTTGCTTCAGCTATAACTCGTATGTTCCTCTCGTAGTCTAAGCCTTCAGTTTTTGGTCCAAAATTTTCGCTCTCTGTTTCTTGCTATGAGTCCGCCTATACGAGTCATACTAAGATCTATGACTCGTAGGGTGGCCTCGTAAGGCTGACCTCCACTTGGCAGATTTTTTATTTTTGGTCTCTATTTCTTGCTAGGAGATCACCATATGACTCGTAGCTTGGGCTATGACTCGTAGGTGAGCTCGTATGTCTTATGCTTTAGCAAAATTTGTAATTTTCCTCAAAAATTATGCCAACCTACCTTTTCTACAATAACAACACAAAAACAAATAAAAACCATAAAAAGTTGCATTAAGAAATCACATAATCCCTTGTGTTAGGCGTCAAATGTGCTGTATTTTGAGAGCACTTCATTCATTGGCCCATAAAATCCTACCAGGCCTCCGACAATGCCGTTGGGCTACCTGGGCCTCTTGCCGGGCTCGTTCCAGACCCACCCATATGATCTTTTGGGATCTTACAGTGGAGCCCTATGCAACCCCAGAATCCGTTGTTTAACACCCACAGAAATCTGCCAAAATCATTTGTTTCGTGTTCATCAGCCCATAAAATCCTACCAGGCCTTCGCTAATGCCGCTGGGCTACTTGAGCCTCTTGGAAGGCTTGTTGCGGATCCACCTGTATGATTTTTTGGGAAACTTGCACCGGAGCCCCATGCAGCCCCAGAATTCGTGGGCTAACACCCATAGAAAACTAGCGAAATCGCCTATTTCCTGTCCATCGTCCCATAAAATCCTACCAGGCCTCCTCCAATGCCGCAGGGCCACTTGGATCTCTTGGGGTGGGGTTGTTGCAGACCCACCCATTTGATTTTTCGAGAATCTTGTGTCAGAACCCATGCAGCCCAAAGTTCGTGCGCTATCACCCACAGAAAACTACCGAAATTGGTTTTTTCCTTTTCATCGGCCCATAAAATCTTACTAGTTCTCTGCCAACGCCGTCCGGCCACTTGGGCCTCTTGTCGGGCTAGTTGTGGATCCACCCGTATGGTATTTGAGGTACCTTTCACTGGAGCCCCATGCAGCCCCAGAATCCATGAGTTAACACACATAGAAAACTACTGAAATCGCCTATTTCCTGTTCATCAGCCCAAAAACTCCTACCAGGATTCCGCCAACGCCGTTGGGCCACCTGGGCCTCTTGGCAGGCTCGTTATGGACCACTCATATGACCTTTTGGGAATTTTATGCCAGAGCCCCATGCAGCCCCAAAATTCACGGGCTAACACTCTCAGAAAACTGCTGAAATTTCCTGTTTCCTGTTCATTGGGCCATAAAATCCTACTAGGCTTCCGCAATGCCATTGGGCCACTTGGGACTCTTTCCGAGCTCGTTGCAGACCCACCCATATTATTTTTCAGGAATCTTGCACTGGAGCTCCATGTAGCCCCAGAATTTATGGGCTAACACCCACGAAAAACTACCTAAATCGCTTATTTCTTGTTCATTGGCCCATCAAATTCGTCTAGGCCTATGCCAACGCCGCCGGGTCATCTGGGCCTCTTATCAAGCTTATTGCAGACCCACTCGTATGATATTTCAAGAATCTTGCGCTGGAGCCCTATGAAGCCCAAGAATTCGTGGGCTAACACCCATAGAAAACTGCTAAAATCGTCCATTGCCTGTTCGTTGGCCCATAAAATCCTACCAGGCCTCCGCCAATGCCGCCAGGCCATCGGGGCCTCTTGTCGGAGTCATTATAGACCCGCCCGTATAATTTTTCAGTATTTTTGCATCGGCGCCTATTATTCCTAAGAATTTGTGGGCTAACACCCCCAGAAATCTACTGAAATCACCTGTTTGGTGTTCATTGGCTCAAAATATCCTATCAGGCCTCTGCCAATGCTGCCGGGCTACCTGGGACTCTTTCCAAGCTCATTGCGTACCCACCCATTTGATTTTTCATGAATATTTCATGGGAGCCCCATACAGCTACAGAATTCGTGGGTAAACACCCACAAAAAACTGCCCAAAAGCATATGTTTCCTGTTCATCGGATCAAAAAATCCTACCAGGCTTCCGCCAATGCCATTGGGAAACTTGGGCCTCTTGTCGTACTCATTGTGAACCTATCTATATGATTTTTCGGAAATCTTGCGCTGGAGCCACATGCAGCCCCAGAATGCATGGGCTAATACCTACATAAACCTGTCAACATCGCCTGTTTCCTGTTCGTCAGTCGATAAATCTTACCAGGCCTCGGCTAATGCCGCCAGGCCACTTGGCCTCTTGCCGGGGTCATTGCAGACCCACCCGTATCATTTTTCAGGAATCTTGCATTGGAGCCCCATGAAGACCCAGAATCTGTGGGCTAACACCCGCAGAAAACTGCCGAAATCACCTATTTCCTGTTCATCGGCCCATCAAATCCTATTAGGCCTCCGCCAATGTCGCCAGACCACCTGGGACTCTTTCTGATCTCGTTGCGGACACATCTTATTATTTTTAGGAATCTTGCGCTGCAGACCCATGCAACCGCAGAATTCGTGGGCTAACACCTACAGAAAGCTGCCTAAAATTATTTGTTTCCTGTTCATTGGCTTATAAAATTCTACTAGGCCTCCGCCAACGCCGCCGAGACACTTGGGCCTCTTTTCGGGCTTATTGCAGACCAAGCCATATGATTTTTCAGGAATGTTGTGCAGGGGCCATATGTATCCCATGAATTTATGGGCTAACACCTACAGAAAACTGTCGAAATCGCCTTTTCCCTTTTCATCGGCCGATAAAATCCTACTAGGCCTCCGCCAATGTTGCCGGTCTCACTGCGGACACAGTCGTATGATTGTTTGAGAATCTTGAGCCGTAGCCCCATGCAGCCCTAGAATCCTTGGGCTAATACCCACGGAAAACTACCAAAATCGCCTATTTCCTATTCATCATCCCATGCAAGCTGACAAGGCCTCCGTAAACACCGTCGGATCACCTGGGCCTTTTGTCAAGCACATTGTAGATCCACTAGTATGATATTTCGAGAATATTGTGCTGGAGCCCCATGCAGCCCTTGAATTTGTGGGCTAACTCCCACAGAAAACTACTGAAATTACCTATTTCCTGTTCGTTGGCCCATAAAATCCTATCGGGCCTCCACCAACGCCGCTAGGCCACCTGGGCCTCTTGTCGGGGTCATTGCAGACCGACCTGTATCATTTTTTGAGAATCTTGTGTTGGAACCCCATGCAATCCTAGAATCCATGGGGTAACACCTACAGAAAACTATCGAAATCAACTGTTTCCTGTTCATCGGCCCATAAATCCTACCAGGACTCTGCCAATTTGGACGGGCCACCAAGGACTCTTTTCGAGCTTCTTGCGGACCCACCCGTATGATTTTTCAGGAATCTTGCACTGGATCCCCATGCAGCCCAGAATTCGTGGGATAACAGCCACAGAAAACTGCCAAAATCGTTTGTTTCCTATTCGTCGGCCCATAAAATACTACCTAGCCTACACCAACGCCACCCGGCCACCTGGCCACTTGCTGGGGTCATTGTAGACCCACCTATATTATTTTTTGGGAATCTTGCATCGAAGCCCTATGTAGCCCCAGAATCCATAGGCTAACACCCTAGAAAATTATCGAAATCACTTGTTTCTTGTTCATCGGCCCATAAAATGCTATCATGCCTCCGCCAATTCCATCGAGCCACCTAGGACTCTTTCCGAGCTCATTGTGGAACCACCCTTATAATTTTTCAGGAATCTTGCGCTGGAGCCCCATGCAGCCCTAGAATTCGTGGGCTAACACCCATAAAAAACTGCCCAAAATTGTTTGTTTCTCGTTCATCATCCCATAAAATCCTACTAGGCTTCCACCAACGCCGCTAGGACACCTGGGCCTCTTGTCGAGCTCATTGTAGACTCACCCATATGAGTTTTCATGGATCTTGCACTAGAGCCGCATGCAGCCCCAGATTACGTGGGCTAACACCCACAGAAAATAACCAAAATTGCTTGTTTCCTTTTTATCGGCCCATAAAATCCTATCTAGCCTCCGCCAACGTTGTCGTGCCACCTAGGCCTCTTGTGGGACTCATTGTGGACCCACCTGTATGATTTTTTGAAAAGATTGCATCGAAGCCCCATGCAGTCCCATAATTTATGGGTAACAGCCACGAAAAACTACCGAAATCGCCTATTTCCTATTCATAAGCCCATAAAATTCGATCAGGCCTCCGTCGACGCAGCCGGTCACCTGGACCTCCTACCGATCTCATTACAGACCCACATGTATGATATTTTGAGAATCTTGCATCGGATCCCCATGCAACCCCAGAATTTGTGGGCTAACACCCACAAAAAACTGTCGAAATTGCATGTTTCCTGTTCATCGCCCAATAAAATCCTACCAGGCCTCCGCCTACACCGTAAGGACACCTGAGCCTCTTGCGGGGGTCATTGCAGACCCACCCATATGATTTTTCAGGAATCTTTTGTCAGAACCCCATGCAGCCCCAAAATCCGCGGGCTAACACCCCACAAAAAACTATCAAAATCACTTTTTTCCTATTCATCAGCCCATAAAATCCTACAAGGCCTCTGCCAATGCCGCCGGGCCAATGCCGCCGAGCTACCTGAGACTCTTTCTGGGGTCGTTGCAGACCCACCTATATAATTTTTCAGGATTCTTGCGCTGGAGCCCCATGCAGCCCCAAAATATGTGGGCTAGCATACACAGAAAACTTCCCAAAAGCGCTTATTCCCTTTTCATCGGCCCATAAAATCCTACTAGGCCTCCGCCAAAGTTGCTGGGCCACCTAGACCTCTTGTCGGGCTTGTTGCGGACCCACCATATGAATTTTTAAGAATCTTGCATCGGAGCCCCATGCAGCTCCAGAATCTGTCGGCTAACACCCACAGAAAACTACCAAAATCGTCTATTTCATGTTCATCGGCCAATAAAATCCTACCAGGCCTCCGCCAATGCCACCGGGCCACCTAGCCCTTTTGCTGGGCTCGTTGTGGACCCATCCGTATAATTATTTGAGAATCTTACATCGTAGCCCCATGCAACCCCAGAACTGTGGGCTAACAACCACAGAAAACAACCAAAATTGCCTATTTACTGTTCATCAACCTATAAAAACCTAGTAAGGATCCGCCAATGCCACCGGGCCACCTGGGCCACTTTCCAGGCTCGTTGTGGACCCAGCCATATGATTTTTTAAGAATCTTGCGCTGTAGCCCTATGCAGCTCCAGAATCTGTGGGTAAACACCCACAGAAAACTACCGAAATTGTCTGTTTCCTTTTCATCGGCCCATAAAATCCTACCAGGCCTCCACCAATGCCACCTGGCCACCTAGGCCTCTTGCTGGGCTCGTTGCGGACTCACTCATATGATTTTTTGAGAATCTTGCGATGAAGCACCATGCATCCCCAGAATCTGTGAGCTAGCACCCATAGAAATATGTTAAAATTGCATGTTTCCTGTCCATCGGTCCATAAACTCCTACCAGGCCTCTGTAAAAGTTGTCGAACCAACTGGGCTTCATGTCGGGGTCGTTACAGACCTACCTGTATGATTATTCAGAAATCTAGGAGCCCTATGCAGCCATGGAATCTGTGGGTTAGCACCCATAGAAATATGTCAAAATCGTTTGTTTCCTGTTCATTGGCCCATAAAATCCTACCAGGCCTCCGCCCATGCCACCGGGACACCTGGGCCTCTTGCTAGGCTCATTGCAGACCCACTCATATGATTTTTCAGGAATCTTGTATTGAAGTCGTATGCAACCCCAGAATCTGTGGGCTAACACCCACAGAAAACAGCCGAAATCGCCTTTTTTCCTTTTCATCGGCCCATAAAATCCTACCAAGCCTCCGCCAATGTCATAGGTCCACCTAGGCCTCTTGTCGAGCTCGTTGCGGACCCACCCATATGATTTTTTGGAATTTTGCATCGGAGCCCCACGTAGCCCCAGAATCCATGAGCTAACACCCACAGAAAACTGCCGATATTGTCTATTTCCTTTTCATCGGCCCATAAAATCCCACCAAGCCTCCGCTAACGTTGCAGGTCCACTTAGGCCTTTTGTCGGGCTTGTTGCGGACCCACTCATATGATTTTTTGGGAATCTTGCATCGGAGCCCCATGCAGCCTAAAAATCCATGTGCTAACACCCATAGAAAAATGCCGAAATTGCTTATTTCGTGTTCATCGACCCATAAAATACTATCAATCCTCTGCCAATACCACCCGGCCACCTGGACTTCTTGCTGTGCTCGCTGCGGACCCATCCATATGAGTTTTTGATAATCTTACATCGCAGACCCATTCAACCCTAGAATCAGTAGGCTAACACCCACAGAAAACTACCGAAATCGCTTATTTCCTGCTCATCGACCCATAAAGTCCTTCCAGGCCTTCGCCAATGCCACCGGGCCACCTGGCCCCTCTTGTCGAGCTTTTTTGGACCCACCCGTGTGATTTTTTGATAATCTTGCGTCAGAGTTCCATGCAGCCTAAGACCCACAAAAAACTATTGATATTGCTTGTTTCGTGTTCATTGGCCCATAAAATCTTACTAGGCCTCCGATAACATCGTCAGGCCTCCTGGGCCTCTTTTCGGGGTTGTTGAGGATCCACCCAGATGATTTTTTGAGACTTTTGCACCGAAGACCCATGCATCCCCCTAATTCATGGGCTAACACCCACAGAAAATTGCCGAAATTGTCTGATTCCTATTCATCGGCCTATAAAATCCTACCAAGCCTCCACCAAAGTCACTGGGCCACCTGAGCTTCTCGCCAGGCTCATTGCAGACCTAGTTGTTTGATTTTTTCAGAATCTTGTGGTGGAACCCTATGCAAACCACGAATCCATGGTCAAACACTTACAAAAAACTGCCAAAATTGTTTGTTTCCCGTTAATCACCCATAAAATCGTACCTGGCTTTCGTAAACGTGGTCAAGCCACCTGGAACTCTTGCTGGGGTCGTTGCGGACCCACTCGTATATTTTTTTTAGAAATCTTATGCTAGACCCCATGCAGCCCCAGAGTTCGTGGGCTAACACCCACAGAAAACTAGCGAAATCACCTGTTTCCTGTTCATCAGCCCATAAAATCCTACCAGTCTCCGCCAATGCCACTGCGATACTTAGGCCTTTTGCGGGTCTCATTGTTGACCCACCCGTATGATTTTTTGGGAATCTTGTGCCGGAGCCCCATGCAGCCTTAGAATCCATAGGCTAACACCTACAGAAAACTGCTGAACTCGCTTGTTTCCTGTTCATCGGTCCACAAAATTCTACCAGGCCTCCGCTAATGCCAGCGGGCGACCTAGGTCTCATGACGGGCTCATTGCGGACCTACCTTTATGATCTTTTGGGAATCTAGCATCGGAGCCCCACGCAGCCTTAGAATCCGTAGGTCAACACCTATAGAAAACTGCCAAAAAACACATGTTTCCTTTTCATCGGTCCATAAAATCCTACCAGGTCTCCACCAATACTGCCGGGCCACCTAGGCCTCTTGTCGGGGTCGTTGTTGACCCACTCTTAAGATTTTGTGGATTCTTGAGTCAGAGACCCGTGCAGCCCCTGAATTCGTGGGATAACACCCACAGAAAATTGCCAAAATCGTCTGATTCTTGCTCATCGTCCTATAAAATCCTACCAGCCTACGCCAAAGTTGTCGGGCCACCTGAGACTCTTGCCGGGCTCATTGTAGACCCACATGTATGATTTTTTAGGAATCTTCCGCAGGAGCCCCATGTAGCCCCAGGATCTGTGGTCTAACACCCACAAAAAACTGCCAAAATTGTTTGTTTTGCTGTTCATCAGCCCATAAAATCCTACTAGGCCTTTGCCAATACCGGCGGGCCACCTAGGCCTCTTGCTGGGGTCCTTGCGGGCCTACTTGTATGATTTTTTTTTGGAATCTTGCACCAGATCCCCATGCAGCCACAGAATCTGTAGGCTAACACCCACAGAAACCTGTAAAAATTGCCTATTTCCTATTCATTGGCCCATAAAATCCTACCAGACATCCGCCAATACCACTGGGCCACTTGGGCCTCTTGCCGGGCTCGTTGCCAACCCACCCTATAATTTTTCAGGAATCTTATGCCAGAGCGCCATGTAGCTCCAGAATCCGTGGGCTAACACCCACAGAAAACTGCTGAAATCATATGTTCCTGTTCATTGGCACATAAAGTCCTACCAAGCCTCCGCCAACACCACCGGGCCACACAGGCATCTTTTTGAGCTCGTTGTGGACCCATCCGTATGATTTTTCAAGAATTTTGCTCTGGAGCCCCATTCAGCCACAGAATCCATGGGCTAACACCCATAGAAAACTGCCGAATCGCCTATCTCCTGTTCATCGGCCCATAAACTCCTACCAGCCCTCCGCCGACGCCGCCGGGTCACCTGGGGCCTCTTGCCGTGGTCGTTGTAGACCTACCGTATGCATTTACGGGAATCTTGCACCAGAGCCCCATCTAGCCCCGGAATCTTTGGGCTAACACACACAGAAAACTATTGAAATCACTCATTTCCTATTCATCGAACCATAAAATCCTACCAGGCCTCTACCAACGGTGCCGGGCTACCTGGGCCTCTTGCCGGGATCGTTGCAAAGCCACCCATAGGATATTTTGGGAATCTTGCGATGAAACCCCATATTGTCCAGAATTCGTGGGCTAACACCCATAGAAAACTGCCGAAATCGCCTATTTCCTGTTCATCGGCCCATAAAATCCTACTTGTCCTCTACCAATGCCACCGGGCCACCTGGGACTCTTTCCGGGCTCATTGCAGACCCACCTGTATGGTTTTTTAGAAATATTGCTCTGGAGCCCCATGCAGCCCCAGAATTCGTGGGCTAACATCCATAAAAAACTGCCCAAAAGCATTTGTTTCCTGTTCATCCAACCATAAAATCCTACTAGGCCTCCGCCAATGCCGTCGGGACACCTGGGCCTCTTGTTAGGCTAATTACGAACCCACCCATATGAATTTTTGGGAATCTTACACCGGAGCCACATGCAGCCCCAGAATCCATAGGCTAACACCCACAAAAAACTGCCGAAATCATCTGTTTCCTTTTCATCGGCCCATAAAATCCTACCAGGCCTCTGTCAACGTTGTCGGGACACCTAGACCTCTTGTCGGGCTCATTGCGGACCCACCCATATGATTTTTTAAGAATCTTGCATTGTAGCCCCATGCAACTCCAGAATCTGTGGGCTAACACCCATAGGAAACTACCGAAATCGCCTATTTCCTATTCATCAGCCCATAAAATCCTAACAGGCCTCCGCCAACGCCACAGGTCCACCTTATCCTCTTGTAGGGCTCATTGTGGACCCACCCGTATAATTTTTTGAGAATATTACGTCGCAGCCCCATGCAACCCCAGAATCTATGGGCTAACACGCATAGAAAAATACCAAAATTATCTGTTTACTGTTCGTCGGCCTATAAAATCCTACAAGGGATCCGCCAATGCCACCGGGCCACCTGAGCCTCTCTCTAGGCTCGTTACGGACCCATCCATAAGATTTTTCAGGAATCATATGTCGGAGCCCCATGCAGCTCCAGAATCTGTGGGCTCACCCCCATAGAAAACTACCAAAATCATCTTTTTCCTTTTCATCAGCCCATAAAATCCTACCAGGCCTCCACCAATGCCACCTGGCCACCTAGGCCTCTTGCCGGGCTCGTTGTGAACGCACTCGTATGATTTTTCAAGAATCTTGCAATGAAGACCCATGCAGCCCCAGAATCCGTGGGCTAGCACCCATATAAATATGTTGAAAATTGCTTATTTCCTGTTCATCGGCCCATAAACTCCTAGCAGGCCTCCTCAAAAGTCGTCGGAACACCTATGCCTCATGTCGGGGTCGTTGCGGACCCACCCATGTGATTATTTGGGAATCTTGCACTGAAGCCCCACGTAGCCGTGGAATCCATGGGTTAGCACCCACAGAAATATGTCAAAATCGCCTATTTCCTGTTCATCGGCCCATAAAATCCTACCAGGCCTCCACCCATGCCACAGTGACACCTAAGACTCTTTGTAGGCTCATTGCGGACCCTCTCATATGATTTTTCAAGAATCTTGCGACGGAGCCGCATGCAGCCCCAGAATCCGTGGGCCAACACCTATAGAAAACTGTCGAAATCGCCTTTTTTCTTTTCATCGGCCCATAAAATCCTACCAAGCCTCGCCAATGTCACCGATCCACCTAAGCCTCTTGACAGGCTCGTTGCGGCCCCACTCATATGAGTTTTTGGGAATCTTGTATTGGAGCTCCATGTAGTCCCAGAATCTGTTGGCTAACACCCATAGAAAACTGCCAAAATTGTTTATTTCCTTTTCATCAGCCCATAAAATCCCACCAAGCCTCCACTAACATCGCCGGTCCACCTAGGCCTCTTACCGGGATCATTGCGGACTCACTCATATGATTTTTCAGGAATCTTGCATCGGAGCCCCATGCAGCCCAAAAATCTGTGGGCTAAATCCACAGAAAACTGCCGAAATCTCTTGTTTCCTATTCATCGGCTCATAAAATTCTACCAAGCCTCCACAAATGCCACCGGGCCACCTAGACTTCTTGCTGGGCTCGCTATTTTAACACCCCACATCTTATAATACTAGTACTATGCAAATAAATCATGATATGGTTTGGTCAAATTAGCGCCAATTTTTAAAAGTGCTTGAATCTCACGTTGTAGGGAGATATGTGCGTCTAACACTTAAGAGGGTCGAGTGTATACATGTTTTGTGTCAAATTGAGGAGATCACAACCCCAAACAAAGTAAGAGAATTGAGGTGCTTGTAGGACTTAAGAATCTAGCAGGTGAGTCACCTACTTGCTTAACTTAAATTTGCTATCTAAATGGAGACGAGGCCCGACGTCGAATTTGTCCAAGTCCAATTATGATAAAGTTTGTGTTAAGGGTGTAAATTTAGCCCGTGTTTTAGCATCATAAATGGACTTTATTTTCAGCCCAAGAAGAATATAAAAAAGGGCCCAAGTACATCACAACCCACATAACCATTTGGGCCCAAACCAAGTGAAGAGAAATTTAGAAAATGGATAGCCAAAGCCCATCAACTTTGAGACCCAATTAGGCCCAAGTGAAAGGGCCAAGCTGCTACATCACCACCTTAATAATATAAGGCTTAAACCATATAAGAAAGTCGTCCAAAATTCCCTTTAAAAAGGCTTACAAATAGCACCTTTAAGTCATTCCTAGACTTGAAAAATTTTAGCTTTCACAAACTTTCTCTCTATACTCTCTTAACCTAGTAAAGTAGCCACAAGGGGACTTTCAGGGTTCTTGGAGAAGCCCTACACCTTGAAGGTAGTGATAAGTAAGTTTACATATGTGTTTAGTATGGTTTTCTTATGAAAAATAGTAGACTATGTTGGTTATATTTGTGGTGAAATTTTGGACAGCATGTGTCCTAAGGATTCTTGTGAGCTGTTCTTATTATTCAAGAGGATTTTCTCTTCTTGGTTGGCTGAATTATGAAGTAAGACTTATGTTTTTAACAAAGTATAGTTTGTTAGTGATGTAATTAATCTGTTGTATCATTTTTACAGTCCGCGAAAGTAAGTTCTTGTGTGATGTCGTAATTGTGCTCGTAATAGGAACTTGTGAGATGATTGATTGGGGGCTATGGTCTCACGTCCTCTAACTATTTTAAGGACTATTTTTGAATTGTTTTAAAACTGTTTGTATGTATAAATATTGTGGGAACATTTTGGTTGAAGTTGGTAAAGGTTCGGAATTGTCAATGTCGTAATATAGTAAAGGGACGTAACGTTATGCCGCCTATTTGTATGTTGCATAGAATTATTATGTGTTGTGCTTTGTGGGCTATTGTAAGACTGTTGTGGCACTAGAATAGGATACACATGACATGTATATGAGAATGTGTATTGGAAAATACGATTCAGGGCGAAAAGGTCGAAAGAATACGCCTGGGTTTATAAATACCCGCTTGCTTCCCGTATATATTTTTATGAGATTGGGTTGACAAGATGTATCTATTGGCTGCTAATAGTAGTTTTATCACCTTCTGTGTTGTAGATAAATATTTGGAGGAAGGGAAGGTTATTTCAAGGTAATAGCGAGGTCGTACAGCGAGGTATGTAAGGCTACTTGATTTCGTATTATTTGGCATGAAACATAGATCCCTCCTTGGCACATAAAGGCATTTACAAACTCCGACACAACTATTAACCGTGTTTGCACTCCTTCACACGTTCATATGTTCCCATACATAGTCACCTTCAAATCTACATACATACGTGGATACCAAGTTACATGGGTTCTTGTTGCTAAATAAAGTTCACGAGTTATTTCATCTCATACGCATTTCAATTACTTATGTAACGTACTCTTTTCATTGTCTTATTATCTTGTATGATCATCTACATGTCACATGCTACATATACAACCCTATAGTTCTAATATTATGACCACTAAAAGAATTATCTCAAAGGTATTTGAAAGATAAAGTGTCACGCCCCAAGTCCCATTAGGGCGGACTGGCACTCGTTGCCAATAAGGCCTGGGAGAACCAACCTATATCTATGTGTTTTCTACACATATTATAAGGGTTCCTATTTTTAGCATGCCTTTAAGAAAGTAAACAGTAACAACAAGCCAAAAGTAAATGCATATGGTTAGGCCGTTGGGGCCACGATGCCTAACGTATGAGACATGACCACACTTTAATTTACATAATCTACAAAGCCTCTATATAAGGAAAAGTATCTGACAAGGGTCGAGAGAAGCCCCGACTCGACTAACTATACAATATAAACATATAAGCTCTAGACACAAACAAAGCCCTGAAGCAACCTAGAGCTTGGTATCAGCAACTAGATGTCCTGTACTCTTGCTGGGGAGATCTACTAGCACCTGTACCTGCAACATGAAATGCAGGTCCCCCGTAAAGGACGTCAGTATAAGATAATATACTGAATATATAACACAAGAAATATTATATATGAAGTAACAACTCAAATGAAACTATGCACTGGTGTAGGATAAGAACCACCTTTAATTATACTGTGGGATCATATGTTATTTTAATTATTTTACCTTTACTGTATAATCTGTGCACAGCATTTAATAGAAATGACCAGTTGATCAGTGGTAAAACTATAACGGAATCGTCCCTGGCTAGATTCTTCATTAACCCCTCAGGCTACCTCCCGTGATAGGATCGTCCCTAGCTAGGTGATTCTTCCACCCCTTGGGCTATCACCTATCAATAAACAATATACTTTATATTTCAATTACCTTTTTGGTGGTTACAATATTGGAGCTATAGGACTATAGTCATAACATGTGACATGTAGATAAATATACAAGACAATATGACAATGAAAAGAATACGTTACATA